>WAAE01000061.1:8618-32547 GCA_013400495.1 Nicator chloris
CAAAATTTTCCTGGGTAATGTAATAAATATAATTAAAAAATAAAGCCAACTTAGTAGCATAAATTTGAAGAAATAATTTTAATGGTAAGTAACAAAACGTTTCATTATTGATATTTTGTTTGCTTATTTTAACAGATCACTTGTCTCAGTATTGATGTGTTCATTTTGGGTTTTTTTTCTTTGAGGAAGGGAGTGTTTATCTTTTTCTCTAAAATATGATGGTTTACAACATTTTTTCTTTGAATTACTCACTTCATCGGCAGGTTTCCCTGTTCCAATAAATACTTTAGACAACTCAGACCAAACTTTACATTAAAGGTGACCTTATCAACATATCCCTGCTTTCACTTATTTAGTTATAATCAAAACCTGTTCTGACACATGAAAGATGTTCTCATTATGCAAAAAATGTCTGGACTGGCATAATAATTTGAAAGACATCCAACAGCTTCACTCTGTTGCTAACACTGAAATATCTCTTCTCACTACCTTGCTGCTTGATTTTATATATCTGAGGTTCAGTGCAAACACCAACATGGGATTTTAGTCTTGCTGATTTTACCAGTTTCATCATCCTATTGATAAATCTGTAACTCACCAGTCAACAGATAGTTGCAGTAGATATAATTTTCTACTAGAGAAGAATAAATACACCCACAAAAGTAAAGATGAAGGGACCTACACTTCTTGAGAATATAAGGTACTTTTAAAATTCAAACTTTTCATTTTACACCTCAAGTTAAATTTCCATTTGTAAGGATCCACAGCCATTTTCTTTGTAGGTCAGTTGAAGTTTTATGAGGGAGATCTTACTTATTTTCAAATGAGAAGTTATTTAGCTTAGCATTTCCAATTTAAAGATGTTCAGACATCTTCAAGGGCATGATTATAATACATTATTCTCCCCTTTCTAAATGAACAGTCTTTTCCAGAAGGCATGTCAATAGACCCTTATGATATCTTTGGTTATGCTTCAGTTCTCTAAACAATACACGAATAACTGTGAGGAAAATATTCAAAGACAATTGGTTATCATGATTATCAAGTGTAAATATGTACTGCCAGTGTTTTAGTGAGATAAAATTTGTCTTGTCTGAATTACAAGGCCAAGACTTTTAGGAAATCAAAACATTTTGAGATCAAACAATGCAAATTTTCACCCAGAGTGTGTTTCTTGTTTCATATTATCTCAGTTACAGTGTTTAATATTTTAACATATAATTCTACATAAAGAACAGGAAAAAAAACCCTTTCACTGAGTTCACAATGACAATAATTGGCAGTCAGAATTTACATACTCAAAAATGATGCCCTACAAATGTGATATACGCCCAAAAGTACGTAAAGATTCATCAGACTGGCAATGATATTGGAAATGTATTTTATCCAGAACTAAAAGTTTTCTGGAGTGACATTGAACAGTTGTGTTTATCAGGCACACGGCTCCATGCAATAAGTGCTCAGAGACTCACCATAAGCTCCCAGCAGGGTATTTTTAATAGAGCAGACTTAAAACAAAAAAAAAAACTCATGCAACCAACCAAATAAACCCTCAAAATCTTATCCTTTGACCCTTATAGGAAAAAAATGAATAAATCTGTTGTTTATATCAGGGTTAAACTTCATGACTATGGGTGATATCTGGAGGATTCATTTAGTGTGTGTCAAAACCATAAAGCCATACCAAACTATTTTCTAGCACCAAGTTTTACCACTTAGTGTAAGATTTTACTCTGTCTGTGGAAACTCCTGATAGATTGGTCAGAAAACAATTTTTAAATGTTCTAAAAATTATCAGGGAAGGAAGTTTATTTTAATATTTCATTTCAATATTTTATGCAAACATTTTGAAATAAAATTTAATAAAAAAATAAAACAGAAATTAAGGTGCCTCAGGACATTGAGCAACTTAGAGGCTTATGTGAGTTATCCATCATTTTACCTGAAATTTTGCAAGTAATATGTTGGCTATTTTCTATTGAAATTGAAATATTTCCTAAAACCGCATTTTTCAACCCCAAAAAAAGAAAAAAAAAGAAATGCAAATATTAAAAGGAGGATAGAAAGAGCTTTTTTTCTTTTTCTCTTTTTTAACATGTACAATTGCATTAAAAGACTGAAATATATAGATGAAGATAAAAAATGTTGTTCACTACATTATTTTAAAACTGCCATGTGTTGAATTAAGGAACCTGATTGTACATACAGTCATACAAATATACTTACTAATCTGCCTCACATTTATCATTTGAAGCAGTAACTTTCCCTGGAAATGTTACAGACTGGAATGCACAATATAATTATAGGTGTATGCCACATATGGCAAGAGGCAACTCCTGGCAAGTTATGCATGAGGATTTCCTGGTACTTCCCAGGCCAAAATATATCTTGTTATGACTAATGTTAAATCTGGATAGTCATGAGTATTTTTAAAATAATTTTTGAGATTTTCTCCTTTTTGTTATATACTGTTATCAAATCTTCCATCCTAGAACACATCATCACCAATAACAACTTATAATTTACTTTTTAAGGAATTCCAGGAATTTGTGATGTGAAATGGAGCCACAGACCTTACCACAAGACCCATATATCTATCCTTCTAAAGCTTGACTAAACACTTTGCTTAAAAGCTAAGAAAAAGTTTATGGTCTATGAAAACAGGAGGGCTAACTCAGAAAATAAAATAGGCCAGTTAATTTTTGACATGTAGAAACATTCCACACATCAGCCCTGTCAGCCTTCATTTGTTTTACTTCTTGGATTAAAACCCTGTTTGTAATGTTTTCTTTTAAAATAATGCTTTTAAGGCTCCATATGAAAAGAAAATAATTTTAAAAGTATAAAAAGTTTGTAGACAGCATATGCCACATTATTTCAGCCAGAAATCTGGTCAGAAATCATTCATTTATTTGGTCAGAAACACTTAAAGGCCAAAAAGTAACAACGGGAAAAAAAGTAAAAATCTATCCAAATCCAACAATTTTCAGTGATGATAAAACTTCTCTTGATAAGAGTTTTTCACCCTCTTATCTGATATGGGTCATACAGTTGAATATCAGGTCCTTGTCTTCTCCAGAAACCCAACCACTAGGCTATGCTCTTGCTCTTCAAATACATAGTTAGATATTCATTAAATGCAAGAGTGAATTTGACAATAACCTACCTAGGAACTAAGGCTCTCAGCTATGATTCAAATGTTCCAGGCTCAAGGTGCAGTTCCAATGAGTATTTATGTTATTACACCATGTTGAGCAATTCCTGCACAATCAGCTACTACAATGAGAAAATACTCCATAGCCTGATCATCAAAGGAAATAGCTTTGCTGCACAGACCATGTCCATTTGATGGACATCCACTGAAAAAAATCATAGAGTTACAACACATCTTCTTGCTTTTCACCTGAAATCAAGTCCTGTCTTAAAAGAAAATAACCTGTTTTATGTTCATGTCTTAACTTTAAGGGTTGATATTTTTTAATACGTGGCTTGATCTTAAAATGTGCTGAACATTCTGAGTCAGTTCAACAAATCCTTTCACAGATGTACAATTTGAGATAGATGTCTCATGTATTTCCATGAAAAAAACATACTGACTTTTCTATTTTTCTGACTTTCACTTACTGACAAGTTGGAAGGGATGTGACATTAGCCTTGAAGACTTTATAAGACTTTCCTTGAGAGTGAAATTTCTTCACCTCAACCTTAGAAGATTTTTGACAAAAAACTTTTTTTTTTCTTTTTTATTCTCAGCATTTGGGGTGATTTTTCTTTATGGAAATCTTCAATGTATGATAAATCTAATTCTGAAAGACAATTGCATTCTGATATGATCTATTCTTATGACTTTAATAGGAAAATTCCAGCATTTTTCCATTTCATTGGCTTGGGCAATGTAACTCACCTCTTTGTAGGAAGGAACTCACAAACTGTACTATAAAATTCATAAGAAACCTAAGCAATTAACGATATACACAATAAGACACATTGTTTAGTTCAAGCTAAAATTTAGGAAAGCAGCTGATCAAAAGATAAAACTTTAAACACTTTTGTATATTTGCTTAAATACTATGTTGAATAAAGGCACTCCATACCTTGGTAACTGAATGCAGTTTTTTTTCTCTAAGGAGTGTATGTTACTTTTCATGAGGGACATTACTGAAGGCCATCAGAAATATTCTTCGATAGGCTGGTAAGACTGACAGATTTTTCAGTCGTGTTTTTGTTTAACAGAGAAAAACAAACAAACAAACCCCAAGCTACCTCTTTAAGGAATGACAGCTGTAGAAATACATTGCTTCTGCAAGAAAGGATTTTTGTGAGGTTTCTATTCTACTCATACAATTTTCTTTAGGAATATTAGTAAATGCAGGGTATTCTTCATAGACTCATAAAATTCTTTGGGTTGAAAAAGAACTTTTAGATCATTGAGTCCAACCATTAACCCAACATCACCAAGTCCACAAATAAACCATGTCCCTAAATGCCACATCTACGTTTATATACCTCCACAGATGGTGACTCAGCCACTTTCCTGTGCTGCCTGTTCCAGTGCTTGATAACTCTTTAGGTGAGAAAATCTTTCCTAATATAAAATGTGAACCTCCCCTGAGGTAATTGCCTCATTTTGTTATTTGCTACATCCAAGAAGTTAATCAGGCTATGCATGCTTGAAAGGAAAAATATCAGTAGATAAAGCCAGCAGAAAGCTAAAGAAGCAGTTTTGATCTTGTCAGCAGCAAAAAGTTAGTTCAGAACCATCAGAATATCACGCCTGACCACTGAAGTTAGGAAAATTCCTTGGTTTTTTTTTCTTCCTACAGTGTTGAGGTTAATAAACCATCTCACAAAATGAATGAAATTGAGTCCTAGCAAGAGTTAGAGCTCACATGCTTCGTCTCAACCAGACCCAGTATTACCAATGCTATTATTTACTTATCAAGCCATAGTATAATACATATGGTATCTTCTTTTCAGTAGCTTAGAACTTTGTTAGAAGTATAGTTGCTTGCACTGATAAAGGACTCAGCCGAGGGTCAGGAATGCAGGGAGGGTACAAATCAATTTCTAAGTTCAGCAGCAGTCTGCAGCCATTTAAATGTATCCAGAAAAATGTCAGACACCTTTGGGTAACCAGTGAAGGTTACCAGACAGAACATCAGATGTATAATAGAACAGTGACTTTCTGGATTAGCAGAATCCCTTGGGCTTGATACCTTGACATCTCCAGCACATCCAAGGATGACCTTCCAGCTATAAAATTACCATAAACAGTGGAGATCTAGTCAATAAAGTCAATGCCAAAGAGAGAGCAATGTAGTTCATCATAGGGTTCATCATGACCCCAAATTAATTATCTGCAAACAGATATTTAGATGTATCTGAATGTCCCTAAAAGGTTCTCATAACTCCTCAAGAAGTCTTAAACTGAATTCCTCTTGTCATTGACTCAATCCCAGATAGACTTACTAGGCAAAAAACCTGACACGGGAAGCAATGAAAATAAACCGGGTGAACCATCAGGTGATGTGAGAAATGAGGGTACCAGCAAGAAAGCTGGAACTTATCAGGGTAGACTGAGAGTGAAAAAAACCAGATGGGATGTTTGAAAGATAGAGAGACCAAAGGGACTAAGTGTTTGTGAGTAAAGAACTGTAGCATAAGGGAAAAGGAAAGGGATTGAATTTCAAATAAAAACAGGTAATGGCTGATCAGGACAGATGAGACTGGTGGTATCGTGAGGAAATAAAAGTTCTAGCAGAGAGATTGAAAGTATAGCACAAAAATCACTAAACCTTGGAAGGTGGTGTGTGAAATGGCATCCTAAGATGAAATTCTCAGTATATTTTTTCTATTTTATAATTTTCAGCAAAGGTCTCTGAAATATGTTTGGCAAATTTTTAGTGCAGTGTTGGCATCTACATAGGGGATTACCTGCTGCCATCCCATACCCCATTACATGGAGTGTCAGAGGTCTGTGACATCCATCCAAAGCTTCCAGCCAAGCTGTCAGATATTATAGAATGACAAGCTTTCTGCTTTTTGAGTTTGCTTTTTTTTAAATGGAAATTTTACGCTAAACCCATCCTCCTCTCCCATGCTCTCAAACACTCCAAAAGCTCCAAAACTAAGTAGAATATCTGCATCTTGATATTTCGTTTTGTTTATGCAATTATAAGCAATTAATTTGAGCTAAACTTCTCACAGGTGATTACTTGTTTTCTAGTCCTCATCATGTGGATGAATTTAAGGGCACCTAGAAGCCATACAATATTTTGAAGCACAATATATTCTGAAAGACAAATATCAACCACCTTATCTGATTTAGTATATTATTTGATACACTGCTCCTTCCCTTCTTCTCTTTGTCTCAGTTCATAAAGAGCAAAAATGTCCCCCCTGCTAAAGAGTATTGTGAAAATGCATCCATGCTTTAAGGACCTTTGTCTTTGGTGTATGAAGGAGTTTCATGGTTTGTTAAAACTCAGGAGATGCTTCTGGTACCCAGGAGCATGCACTGGTGACTGTTCATGCCACACCACCTGCAGTGACATCTGGTGAGTGTATCATCTACAAGACTTGTGTGAATCAAGCACAGAGCAGCTCCAGCAGGGCTTGTGTGGCCCCCATATACCTGCCATGGTTACTCTTAGCTTGACCTTGCAGAGCTGACTGGCAAAACACGGGTGGGGGAAGTGGGAGAAAAGCTGTAACATCACCTTGCTCTTGTCAGCTCCCTCAGGGGCTGAAAGGCAGGAACCATCCAGGTGATCTGGCTATTGCTGTGCGGGACCAGCCAGGTCTGAAATCACTCAAGTCTGTGTTAGGACGGATATTGCAATGAGGACTGCCACAGGAGAAGAAATGAGCAGTTCTGCCTTTGGAACAGGTTTTGCAGCAAACACGCAATGAGTAAAGTTTGAGCCTGTATATTCAGCATGAAGGGAAAAATAAATAAAAATTTAACACTTTTCATTAATTGAGCAGTATCCCCATATCCATCTGTGCCTTAATGAAGATGGTTCCTATGCAAAAACAGCATGTGATCATGAAATAAAAAATTGTACTGAGTGCATAATGGTTGACAAGAAGTGAAGATTTGTATACACAACACAAGCTCTCAGTCTCACACATGCACATATATATGTACATTTTTCTGTTATGATGTTTCCCCTGTGCATAAATTTAATCTAGGATTTTAGACACTGGGTGAGACTTGTCTGATCAGATAGACTTATCTCTATCTGTCACATAGACATCTAAATGTAAACTTGCTACTTATACAATTCCTAATTAGTGGACAGAGAGGTTTTTGATGCAATCCACAATCTGATCTAGGTACATATTTTAGGGAAAATACCCTAAAACTACTTAATTCCATAGTTTTGAGTATAAAACAGTTTGAATGACTTCTCCAAACATAAGCAGTGTAGACTTCTAAGATTAGATAACATGAATCTCATGCTAAATGTTTACTTCATGCCACAAATTTTTTCTAATAAAAACATGCATTGTAAAATAGATGACAGGTAATATAATAGCAAGAAAGAAATACACACCATAATAAATCTGTCTAGGCTAAGTATCTAAAATTTTTACCTACTCCAGTGAAAAAATACTTAGAGTTAAGTAAATAAAGAGAAAATGTATAATTAGATCTTGAAAGGTATATTATGCTTTCATAAACTATAACATTCAAAAAAGAAATACCTGCATTGAAGTGAAAGTAACAATTGAAATAATTAGTAATTGGTAAGTAGGATGTTGAAAAACAACAAAAAGAGAAAAAGTACATTTCCAACATGCAATTATCTAGTTAGTCAGAACAATTCATTACTTTCTCCCAAATCAATATTACAAATGCTCAATATTTTCTTCTGTAAACTGAAATTAGATATCAGTCAGATGTAAGTACCAAGCAGAAATGATTTGTAGCTCTGAAAATTATGCCTGCCCAAAATCTGATTGTGAAATTGATTGTAAGCATAGTATTTGACATTTTACCAATTATATCACATTACTGCCTGTGCCAGTAAGAGTTACTGGCATATGGTGTAATATAGGCAAACTGTATGTGAAGTGACATGAGCAAGTTATGTCTGACTTCTACAAATGCAGCTATAATTTTTAATTCCAGACATGATGATGGAAGGAAAAATCAAAGCATTTTCCATTTTAATTTAAATTGTTGATGATGACATAATGCATGACTTGGCTACTTTTAATATCCTTGCCAGTGTTCAGAAATGTATGTAGCATGCATAAAGATTAATAGGTTTCTGCTGATTACTTAACTCATAAATAGTACTGTAAGATTTTTGGGAAGGTGATGGACACTCTGGCCCAATCCAAAATGAAATGTGTTCCTTCTCTTGTCTCTGATTTAAAGATGAAATGTAGTAATAAAACAAAGAAGCTTATATAGCATTTGGCAGAAACAATAGTGGTTGGAGTGCCGATCTACTGGAAAATTAACCATGATCCTGTGTTCTCTGCGGTCCCTTTAATGTTTCACATGTAAAAATAAAGCTTTTGTCACATTGTTGTGTTCATTTTAACTATGTAGAAGAGTATGAGGCATTATTATGACAGACAAATACACTTCTAACACTAAAGTTGTTGTTTCATTTAAACTTAAATAAGCATCTATACGTTGATTATATAATGTTTAAAGCTGGCATGGATGTTTAAGAATATAACCAGACAGATGTAGTCCTCTGAAAACTAGAGGTGTAAATTATTGTCTCAGTGGCTATGAATGCAACCCAGTAAGATTTAAAGAGGTTGATACAAGAAAGTGAACTAATGGAACATTTTAGTTCCTATTTATTTTTGGCATCTATTAAATCACTACACATTTTCTTTTAGAGTGCTAATGTTTGTTAGCTAGTTATTTGCATGCCATTTTACGTGGCAGTCAGTATAAAATTTCCATCTGACATACTTAATGAACAAACACACGCTTAATATACTGTAGTTATGAAGGAGCTGTGTCCCATCTGGAATGACACAGCTTCACAGGGAAATTGGTCATTGAGAAGATGATGTTTGAGGATTAGATGCATCCTGTAGTGGAAAAAAACTGTCATTGGTGTCGGAGTGTTGTGTGAGGTGCGTTGGTCTGGATTACGGAGCTGACTTTAAAGGGCCGTGCACTGGTGCTGATTTCCGTGGGATCCGTGCCGCGCTGTCGTGGTTCCCTTTCGCAGGCGCCTCGGCACTGATGACATTGCTGTGACTGCCTGACTACATCTCTCTGTCTCTCTTTTCTAAATATAGGGCCAATCTTACTTGTATCTAAGGAACTCACACACATAGCAACTGAGTGGTTTCAGATGTGTCTGGCTTAAGTCTTCCAACTGTATTACAGTGTATTTTCACTCAACATACCACACAAAATTATTTGGATTATCTCAACTGTATCCCTCTGAAGTCTGTCTATCTGAAATTTGTTGTTGTCCAGTTCCTGCATTATTCAGTTGAACAACACAAAGAAAATGTTTCAATCTCAGAGACTGAATTTGCTTCCACCTCTGCTTCCCTCTCCACCATTATACCCCTATATTCATCTGGTTTACTAATTGATACTATTCTAAAGGGCATCTTTTGAAGACTGGAGGGATTTTTCTCCACTGCTCAGATAAGTCAATTTCAGCCATTCTCTTTTCCATTTTCTCAACAAAACACCTCAATGCAGGTAATATAGGTGAAAATATCTTAGGAGGAAAAAAAAAAAAAGAGGACACAAACCCACAATTGTTGTATTATTGTATTATGTTGTGTTATTTTCATGCAGTGGTTCAGATGTTTGATGATTCACTGTGCTCTGAAGTCCAAAAAGATAGAAAAAAAAAATGAAAAATATAACTACATTTTGAATACTTCCAAGAATAATTGTGATTCTTTTTTCCCACACTTTCTCCAAGCATGTCTATTTACTTACTTATTATTTATTTAGTTTTTGGAGCAAAGGTAATGAAAATCAACAGTACCAGCAGAATTTGAAAAATGCTTGGTAACAAAAAGGCCTATGACTGTTCTGAGACACGAGGAACAGATTTCACAATCATTTTCACTTTCATTTGTCAATCTTGAAAGGCAAAGTTTCCATCATAACTTTTGTGCTATTTTTTAAATCAATTGGTATGATCCATATAGTCTTTTAGAAAGAACTGAGGTCCACGATAAGGAGAATAAAAATCAAAGTGAAAGCATTGTTGTGTTAGACATATGAATGCCTTCAGACTGTATAGAAAAAAGGTATTCAAAATCTTTGTGTGACATATGGCTGGTTTGACAACCAAGAGAGCTGAATGCACTAGAAAAAAGATTAAAATTAAATTGTTGTGTGAACTATATTCATCAGTCTTCAACCCATTTAAAACTTGCAGTCAACATTCCTTCAAAATAAGCATTCTAATAAATATGCTTGATTGATAAATAATTATGGTTTCTACAATTACACAGAAATTTGAAATCAAATTATTTGTTTATTATTTCTACTTGTAAATCCCACCTCACCTGGTAATTTTAAACTGGAATCACATTGGAGTAAGTATCAGAAAAGAACCACATCCACAGAATTAGTGAGAAGGTAAAAAGCTGTGAAAAGCTAAGAAGTTGTTAAAAAGAGGTTACACATTAGCAACACTGACTAAAAGCAATAATGTAAAAGTCAAAGGAAACTATAGAGCACTGAAGACTGTAAATGCTGTAAGAGACAATTTAGACATTTTCTTACTAATTCATCAGAAAAAAAAAAAATACTTGTTTCCCATTACTTTTCATTGCATAACTTTTTTATCTGAAACCATGTATTAAATATTTTTAGTTTCCTGTGCTAGTTATTCTACTGGAATACAGCATAATTTTCATAGTGATGCATTATAAAATACTGAATTCTTACATAATTGAAAATGAAATAAAAGGCAGATAAACATTGCTTCAAAGCACACATTGAATAATTTGATAAATGTACTAAATAAATTTAATGAAATTTAAATTTAAATTTAAATTAAGGGGTTTAAATTTAACAATTAATGTCATGCCATGAGGATAGCACTCTCCAAGTCAGACTCATCATCAAGATTCCCAAACAGGGCACTTGGTCCCCACCCTTCCCCTTCCAGCTCCAAGCATGGAGTTGGGTATTGGAGGCACAAAGGTGAAACTTTTGAATTGATAAAAACAATGCACTGTAAACAGAAATGAGATGAGAAAATGAACAGTAACAGCAGCAATATTGATAACAACTGGTATGGGACAAAGAAAAAATGTATATGGAAAGTAGAAGAATACCAGACTGTTTCATTTTTTTTTCTTTAATCAATAATGAACTAAAACATATATAGTCCAGGCTCTTATTTAGATTTTTCTGAAGAGATTTCCTCAGTCTCTTTCTTCCTTATTTTTTTTTCCTACTTCTTTTTATAACAGGGCTTCTACAGAAGCAATCAAAAACAGGGACTTCTGCAGAGAAGCAGAACAGAAGAATGGCATCACGGGGGACACTGCAACCAGATGTTTTCAAGGGAAAACAATTCTCTCTGGCAGAAATTTGATGAAAATTGCATGTTCCTTATTCCTGCTGCTCTGAAAACCCAGAAAGGAAATATATAGGTATTGTATGGAAAAAGTAAGGAATCTGGGACTGTTGAAAAACTTCCCATGTTGTTTTTCAGCTTTCCTGCATACATTGTTCTCTGTCTCCACAGCCTCATTACACACTAACAGTAACACTGGGCCACTTTACATTCTTTTCCCCATAACAGCTTTCTTTGCATCTCTTTCCACATCTCTTGCCATTTAGCTAATCCTTTCTCCACAAAAAATAATCAGAACTGCGGGTCATATAACTTTCATCATGATTTTGTCTTGTTTATTTATTTAAGTTCTTTGGGAAAATAAGGTTCTACTTTTTTTTTTTTGGGGGGGGGGGGGGGTGATGGTAGGTTTTTTCCTTGTCAAGAGAACTACTTAGGTGTAAAATTCAGAGTTCACTGGATACAATGAATTTTAGACATTCTTCTGTATTCAAATTGTGTGGTATGATTTATATCATATATATGAGATATCATTCAGTTTTTCTTAACTTGTATGCTAGATACAAATGCAAAATAGTTACAAAACCTAGCAAATGTTTTAATGAAATCATACAGTTATTCAGGACAGGTATATTGAATCTAACTTTAAACACTATTGACATCTACATTTGAGCTAATCGCTCTGGGCCATAGTCAGGCAAGAGAAATTGATATGCCTTCTGGTGTGTAATTCATCTTAACCAAAAGCAGGCATCTCACACAGGTCATAGCAATTGCACCTTAAATGTGCCTATTTCTCTACCTTGGCTACAATGGGAGCCTCAAGTGACTAACAACTGCACTGTAGATAACTGAAGTCAGATGAAATGCTTTCCACTCTCATCAATTTCCATGCTGTCTACAAGAGGCACATGTTTTCTGAGAGTTATCAATAATCTTACTACTATTCTGTCATGAAATTCCCCACAATTCAATTAAGCCATAATTTTTTAGGGTCATGAAAATATTCTAAAGGTCTGTACTTTTACAGTAGTTAGAAGACCAACTTTTTCTTTTTTCTTTGATATTAGTTTCTAAACTCCAGTATCAAGCAATTGGCCCTTGGGTTAATTTGCTTCTTCTCCAGGATGTATAAGAATGTGTGCAGATTCCTGGCTATCAGGAACACTCACCCATAGAAACATGAACTCAACAGTATTAAACCTTTGATCAATATGATAGTTTCAGAGGAGAAAGTAGTGTTAAAAGTTTATTCATTCTGTGCACTCTTTAGAGATGATTAACTGTCTTTATTATATTAAAGCAAACCCAAAGCCATCTGCCAAAGGCGATTGTGTCCAAGTACTGAAACCATTTCATGTGAAAACTCATTTTCAGGGTCCTAATTATTTTTCATTATAGTGGCAGTGTGGAATAGATTGGAATTGGACAGTAATTGCCAGGTCTGAGCAGTGCGGACCATTGCAATGTATCAGTTTAGATGAAGTGTGACAAGGATACATCTAGCTACTATATAACTTCCATTAAGCAACTTCCCTGTCCCTGCTCATGTAACACTTCATAGAATGTGGTCAGCACAAGGTCATAATAATGGCTTTCTGTCTGACTTCAAGTATTTTGTACATGCACAAGCTGTTAACCCCCTCTGTTAGCATCACTCTAACAATGTCCAGTTATGTCAGGTGTCAAGGATATTTACGGTATTCCTCCAGAGGGGATAGAAGGACTTTAAAAGGTTGCAGAACCCATATATGTATATTTTAATGCTTTATGATGTTAAAATGTCTGGGAATTGAGAAACAAATTACCCAGAAGGTAGTAAAATGTGTTTCTACATCACTTCATGTATTATGTCCTGCAGTGCAAATTAGAAAACAAATGATCTTAGGTTCAAGCTCTAAATCTATAGACATTTCATGCAGAGAAACTCTTTTGTCTCGTATGCCAGGCTTTCCTTAATTTCTCTCTCCTTCTCTTTCCCATCCCAGAACAAAGGCATTGCGACTTGGTTTGTCTCTAAAGTAAAAAATAATGATCAGACTCTGTTTGCTAGTCTTTCAGCCCCTTGACTTAAAGAAATGATCTGAGAAACAACTTTGTAACCTTACACTTTACTTGCTATTTTTGGTTTACTTGGCTCTATTTTTCTGTCAGTTAATATTTAGAGAAGCCTATTCTCAGTTTTGTATGTCTCTGTTTCTGAATACTGACATTATTGCCTAAAGAAGACCATCCAGCATTGGAACAAGAGCAGTTAGTGACCAATTCTGAAAATATCCTGACTTCAGTTTTTATTCTCACTACTGTAATTTAATGGAAGCATCTTTTGGCAGCAGCAGCAGCGCTAAGGAGAATGCTGACTGTCCCTTTCATCTAGGATGCCAAATACTATAACTCTGACTCAGTGTCAGATATTCAATCAAAAGTGGTTGGTGGGGGTTTTTTGTTTTTGTTTTTTGTTTGTTTGTTTGTTTGTTTTGTTTTGTTTTTGGGGGTGTGTTGGTTTTTATTTGTTTGTTTGTTTGTTTGTTTGTTTTAAAGGTCAGCCCAAAATTAATCTTTTCTTACATATCTAATCTGTATTTTTCACACAATGAAAGCATGTCTAGATACTTTTGTAAGGCAAGAAAATTGCACTGTGTTCAAAAATATGTCATAATGCTACCTTAGCTATTTCTCAGAGGCATTATATACTGTACAGATATACACACTTTTAGAATTATGGTGTTCCCACAGCTTAAGACTTTGCCATTTGCCAACTGAAGAGCTGTGTAAAATGCCAGCTCAAGCTCAGGATGATTAAAAACCATATTGATTTTCTCTTCTGTACACAGTACTAATTTTCCAAAATTCCAAGGATGATAATATATCACTTTGTTTTCCAATGCCATTCACAACACAGACAATTTAAAAACCTGAAAAGGAGCAGAAAGAATATAATTAATGAAGTTATCAGTCATCAATGGACCTGCAAATTAAAAATAATAATAATTTTTTTTGAAGAATAAGGAATTCATAATAAGGAATCCTAAAATAGTTTTGGGGGTTTTATTAGTTTACTTGTTTTTGTTTTCTTGTGGGTTTTTTGGGGTAGCATTTTTGTTTGGTTGGTTTTATTTTCTTAAAAGTATTTCCGCCAGTTTCTTTAACTATAATGGTATTTTCTGACTTTCCTTCTGATGAAAGTTAAATTTTGGGGAGGCAAAAAGTAAAAAAAAAAAAAAAGAGATAATCCTTGTCACTAAAATTGAGATATGCTTTACACATCTTTGCCCCCCTTCCAGAAAAAAAAAAAAAAAAAATTGAAGGGGCAGTCTGTATCTTTGGTGTGAAGGAAAACCAGTATCTAAACTACCAAACTGAATCATTAAAATAAAAAACCTTTTCAAACAAATTTTTTTGAAAAACACCTTGCTAGATCTACTATCTCATATGGAAATACTAGAAACTATTTTCATAATATATTGGAGTAATGACAGTTCTTGTTTTTGTATATGCCAGCTTAAGCAAGATAATTATTATTTTACACATGCTATGTCTCTGATACATGACTCATATTGACTTCATATCAAAACTGCAATCAAATATCAAATATTTCTCAGTTAGCTTCACTTCCTACTAGTCTGGATGTATATATTCAAAACACTGGGATGTGGGCACAGGCTCTACTGGTATGAAAAGTTCAGGAAGTTGAAGCTGGCTTCACTCCCACAAGGCAGGATGGAATTTGTAGTGTTGGTCCTGGCTTGACTGGCCCAAAGGCTTACAATGATATTTCAATAGATATTGTAGCTTCTTCCTTGCTCCTTAACACCAACGTGCCACACACTGTGATAGGGCCTCTGGCTCATTAGATAAATCCACTGGCAGCAAAAGGTGGCAAATACTTCTAGGACACCTCTTATGTGACATAAATGGATTAAAAAAGAAATGTTAGTTATATGAAGTACTAAAGAATACCGTGAGCAATCGGGGCAAAATATTTCAGTGAAAAAGCTTTCTTCTGGCAAAATTTCTGAGCATCAATACAAAGCCACAGCATAAACCATACAAGAAGTTCTATATGCAAGTCTGTATGCATATAAACAAGAAGTTTATCTGGAATTCTAGTTTGTTTTTTTTTTTTAAACAAGATTGCAGACTTGGGATCTAATTTGAGTTTTATGGACATCACATCACATTTGACCATTTTACAGTGAATAAAATTTTTGTGAGGGAAATGTCTAACAGTTCACAGGTAAACCATGGCTGATTTTGAACTGTGCAGACCTCACCTCCACAGCAGAAAGAGATAGAATTTCAAGACACTATGTCTGAGACACTCATGAACAATGTCTGAGTCCTAGGTTGTTGACAAGTCAGTAAACAGAGACTATAGTTTGGCTCTGAGAACTGTTCTGAAAGATCCTAGATCCTGACAGTTTTCTCCAAGCATGCTTTGGTCTATACTCACACAACTCTGATAATTAATCTAACGAGTACATGGAGTGCTTGCATGCAGCTGTTATATGGGAAGGACCATACTTGAGCTAGAACATGCATGGGGTTTTTCACATGTAAGCATTGATCAAGAAATAAATGAGGTAAGAACTCCATGTCTGGCAAATAGAAACAGAAGCCCAGAAGGGCATGACTTCTGTTTTTCTGTCCCATATGTAATCACACACACTGAGCTTCCCAATACACCCTCTTCTGTAGAGCCCCAGGCACAGTTCCCTCAAACCATTATTTAAAAGAGATGTTTAGACTTCAATAATCTGTTTATATGCTCTTGATGCCTTAAGTTTTTTCATATTTTCCAGATTCTGTACTGCCTTAGTGTGTGACTCTGTAAGAGTCGGTCCGAAGATCCCTCATTTGCCTCACGACCGTCTCTAAGAACGGAACTGAGACCCCAAAAACTGAGACTCTGGGAGCAGCGGGGTGGGGGGCCCCTGGTCTGGCTGAGGTGGAATATCTGCCAAGTTCAGTCTGCAGGTGTGATCACTGAAGCCTGTGCTTGGCTGCAAGACTGGCGCCAGGACCAGATTCATGTCCTGTTGAAACAATGGACGCTATCGTGCATGGCAATAACCGCCTGTGCTGAAGATGGAACAGATCAGGCTTGCCCTGTTCCCCCATTGCCTATGGATCACAAGAACTCACCCCCNCCATCAGGGCCCCGCACCCATTAGCGGACCCTGACAGACTCTGAACTTCACATAAAGTCTTAGCAAGTCCTCTTCACAGGGTAGGTAGACAAAACAATCCTTTTCCAGCTTGAGAACCAAGGACACCATTGCAGCTTTAGGCTCAAGAAGTATAAACAGCAGTGAATTGAGAATGATCTGGGAGGATAGGACTTCAAAACCCAAAACTGTAATTGGACAATTGACCCCAATATGTAAATGGACCAAAACTTATAAAAGTGTGAACACTCGTGACTGGTTGTCCATCTTGGGTCCATCTTGGGTCCGTCTTGGGCAGAGCCCTGGCCAAGGCTCTTGTACTGCCCGTGGTGTATCATTTGAAGGCCTTTGAATAAATACCTACTTTATTCCTTTAAATCTGTCTAGCCTCTGTTCCAGATAGCCTCTCTAGGCATCACTCTACTAACTTGGATAATTCAATAAAAAGTAGATCTCAAATTTTCAAATAACATGAAGACAAGCATGTCAGGCAGGTTGGAGATGAGATTAGAATTCAAAATGAAGAATGAAGGATGAATAAAAAGTATCATTAAATTTCTTAGGTACAAAGGCAATGTGAAAAGGAGCTGAGTGAAGCTGTAGAAAGAAAGATTCAGACCAATAAGTGTTTGTGAGGGCAAAGTTAGTGACAGGATGAAATGGGTTGTCTCAGAAGGTTGTGGACTGAAGAATCACTAGATTGTTCAGAAATATCCATAAAGACTGACAGAAGGAAAATTGATCTGCCTACAGAAGGTCTTTCCAGACCTATTTTTCTTTTCTGTGATTCTTTGCACTGATGTGGTACAAGTCACCAAACACACAAATGTGTAAGTGCTGCAATAGAAAATGGCTGTGTCATTGCCAGGGCCTTTACTGCCTGGGAAGAGCCAACCTGGTCATCTCTTTTCTGTGCTGATGGCAGAAGGAGTGCAGGTATATACATGCAGAGTCATTTTTCAGGAATATTATGGTCCTAAAAGAGTACCCAAAACATACATCCCTAATTCCTGCTTCTCATTTATCCTTGGTCTGAATGGAATATTTCTGGCTTTGTAAAAGCAGTGTAAAACAAATTTTAAGACTAAAATAGATCTTTAGTGTTCATACTAACCCATAGCAATCTTGCATAGCTGTCTAAAAGACATTGTGATTGAAGCAGCAAGCTGAGATTGTTTTCCTTCAGAACTGGCAGGACAGGGTCAACATGGCTGTGTGAATGAACAGGCAACTGCCCAGAAAGGATGTATATATTGGTACATATACCAACAGCAGCAAAGCCTAAAAGGAGTATCACGGTTTTGTGGGCTCTCTCTATCACTGAGTACTGAGCTTTGGCCCATGCAGAAATGATGGTCGGAGCCAAGCATCCCCCTCATTAATTTTTTTCCTCATCTGTGTTGTCGCCACGTGTCTCTGGTTCCTCAGCTCAGTGCATTCATTGAGGTGCATCACACAGGTGCCCGACGCTGAAACACAGCTGGGACAAGGCAGTCCACTCAACGGGCTGGATGTGCATAAAGATGACACAAAATCTGAGCATCCACAGAGCTGGTGGCCTGATGAAATGTCAGAGTGCACAAAACACAGGCCAGCTAGGGGCGGGAGTGTTAAGGAAGTGGACACAGGCATGTGTAATGGACACAGGGACACATATAGCTGCTGAGTGTCTTGGTGTGGACTGCATGTTATTTTTGCCAAAATGTGAAAAAAATATTTAAATACAGGTAATGCAATTTGTGTGTCCATTGCACAGACACTAACAAAAACACTTGAGCCTTCAAATATTAATTCATCTGTGGCTACTAAAGGTAGAGAAGATAGAGGGAAGGATGCCCAGGAAAGTTTTCAGGATGTGTCTTAATTATTTTTTTGAACTTTACCTTAATGCCAAAAAATCAATACTTTTAGTAATTTTAAATGCACCTAAATGGAAAAAAGGGATATTTGGCTTTTTTTTTTTAATTAAGAGAGATGCAAAAATAAATTTAATAATAATGTCACAGTCTAGTAAAATATTTTAATATGAGATTCCAAGAAAAACACAAAATAAGAGTTATATGTTTCTATGCTATGAAAGTTGGATCACTTCAACATAAGTTAATCTAATTTATGAGTAATAACCTAATATAATAGTCATAAACAAAATTATTTTATAAAGAAATACATTAAAGAATAGATCTATTGACTTCACTGGCACCAGTGGTGATCATGCTGAGTTAATCAGGATCGTTCACCTCGAAGTGTCTTAAATATTTAAATTTTTAACTACAGTTCAGTGTAGTAACTAGTGTTCAGAAAATCCCAAATATATATCCTTTGGAGGATTTATAGCTTAAAACCCACCCTACTCATCTAGCCGTCTGCTGTTACAAAATAAAGAGAGTTATTCAGTCATAGAGATAACTGGTCAAAAAATGTTACTTTGAACAATGAGAACTGATTGTCCTTGAAACTTTCTTCTCAGTCGTGTAATTTATACTCTTGCTATTAAATATTGCATCCTTCTGGAACTGTGTTAATCTATGGCATAAATGGGGGATAAACATGAAAAAGTGATTACCTATTGATATTGAAGAATCACTGTTATTATTGTCAAGAGATTTAAATGTGCCTGAGCAATGCCTTTGGATTGTATTTAAACTGTATAGAAAAATTAGCATAGTGGGGATATTTTTTTCCAATGTAGAAGAATGTCTTACACTGATTCTCTGTTCTTGTCTTTTAATGGAAATCTTTTTGCTTTTGTATAGCCACTTTTTTCTGCTATATGACTAAACATGACAGAAAGAAAGAAAAAAGGAAGTAAAAAGGGGGGAAGGGAATCATAGAGTAGTAGAAAGGCTTTGAGTTGTCTGGTCACTGAAGGAGTTTAAGTTCTAAATATGTTTATTACCAATATTATATTAAAATTAAATTTATTAAAATATTTCATTAAAAAACATGTATATATCACTTTTACATATTCACATACCAAGGCTAATAAGAGGCTTAAGCACTCTTCCCCTTTCTAGTTCACAGAAATCCTCTTGAATTCAATGGCAGTTCAGGACATTAAAAGTGTGTAGTACCAGGACTTAATGTGTGACACCTTTACCTTAGGTGTTCTTGAAATATACAAACAGTATAAAAATTCATTGAGGGTGTAGATAGTTTTCTATGAAATATATAAGTAGAATTTTCAGCATATTAGGATCACATATTTGATGTAGTTTACTGTGCTGTGTGTGATGTTCCCTGCTCTTTTCACTATGTGGTGCCTTGAAATGAATGGAACAATCAGTCCTCTGGAGTTAAAAGAGGAACACAAAAGAAAATGAGAGAGGAAATAATGAAGATCAGGTTCACTAGCCATGTATTGTATAACAGCTGTCAAAATGAAATAAAAGTCATCAGACTGATCATATTAGAGGGAGATCAGCTCTAACCATAGTCCTATATATCAGTGTCAATACAATATGGGCAGAGAAAGTGCAAAAGTTAAGCAATGAGAATTTCCTAAGAATGCACTGATCCTTGCAATGTAGTAGTGCAATACATATAATTTATATGAACTATCATCCCTGTACTCTCTTGACCTCAGGACAACTGTGTATTCAGCCACCTCTATTCAGACTCAATTATAAAACTACTAGAGGGAGTGAAACAGGAATATACTTTTCATCGGATTTCCAGATATACCATGGTGGTTGAACATCATAACAGATCAAGTTTTGTACTTTTTGTTTACCTACAGACTTAAAGTACTTACAGACTTCTTATTTCCACAGTCCTGGAAGTTTCAAAATTTTTAATGGAAAATTCTGTGATTTGATCAGTAATCAATGATAAGATTCACAGGTGAAAATTTGATATATGAACAGGCTGCATGAACAGAAGGGGGAAAAACCTCACAAGTCTTTAACAGATGAAGACACATTTTTAATTGTGATTTCATTTTGAAAATTTGCCATGAATATCACATACCTGGTTATTATTAGTTAAACACTAGTTGATCCTGCACTGTCAAAATGTCATTCAGTCATCATTTCCTGGTAAGATTTCTGCATTTGAGCTGGAGGAGGCAATTCAAAAAATCCCTTAATAAAGAGGAATTTCATAAAACAAATGTTTTCAATATTAAGAAAAGCATCTAAATACTAAGGTTGTACTTCTGTGAGCACCTGCAAACATCTGAAAGTTGTGGGAAGGTTGGGATCCTGCTCATATGCGACTCCTCCACCTCAGTATATCAGCAGGAAGGGCAAGAGTTCATCAAACATTTTGCAAGAATGTCAAACCGTTCTGTATGTTGTTTAACTACATTTTCCAATTTCCTTCTGCCTCCAGTGGCAGAACTTGTTGGTCCCTTGTAAGATTTGAGAAGTATTGGTCAGGACATTTAAATGCTGACTGCTCTGCCTTGGAAAGTACAGCTCTGTTCATTGCCGTCATGACTGGCTGCAGATGCCATCAGCATTTGGGTATCAAACAAGTGCCTAGTACTTCCCAGGAAAGACCCAGAATCACCTCTGTCCTCATCCATATGCATTGCAAACATTTTTGCACATTGTCTAGTAACTAATGCCCGAGTTTCCAGGTTATGGTCTCTGGATGGACTACAGATTGCCTAGTAAGTTGGATCTGTGGGTTTTCAGTATTTCAAGCAAACAGCCAATATACATTAGAGAATGAGAACAGAAGATTAGAGCCATGGTGGTGAGAAGAGAAAGGGAGAGTGCAGGTGAGGACATTAGACATAATGTCATAAACATTTCTTTTCAGGGTGTGATTCATTTGTTCTGTTTTACACATCTTCATTACCATGAGACCTTGCACACCAGAAGAGTCAGTACCTCTCCACTGGCTATAAGAATATTTTGTGGTCACTATTTTTAATATATTCCTTATTCTGGTCATCTAGACTAAACTGAACGAAGAAATTAAATCTGCCCTTTGTTATCTGGAAGCTAAAGCACTCACTTAGGAAATAGTTTGAAGTCTAATATTTCCCTGAAAGATTTCACATTAAATAGGTCTCATTATAAAATGCATCAGCTGATTGATAATAAAAAAATGAAAATACATTTTTCACACAGTATATGCATGATAATATAAAGAGGAATATAGGAACTTCTTTAATTTTTTCAATTAATGAGGAAGAGGTCTGCTAAAAGATCTGAGAGACAATGGAAACAAAGATTAACATTTTTCATGGGCTGATGAAGAAATATCATGAGTCAACTTTTAAATTCACATTGCAGAAAAAGTAAAATGTCCCCAGGGAGAGAAGATCCATCGCAACATGAATTTAGCCTGGCACAAAAGACAAAACACTGAATATGGACTTTCACAGTCAAAATTGTCAAATTGTCAACACTTTTCTTCAATGCAGGGCTGCATTCCTGGGAAGAGGAAATAGAAGAGCAAGAAAGGAAAGGCTTTCATTCAGAATGCCAGAAAAGAACATGCAACAGCAGTAAGAGTGTTTGGCCTGTTACTGGTAAATAAGTAAACGGTAACAGGTACCATTAAGCAAAGAAGAAACTACTTCTAGGTGATAATTAGAATGAAATTACTTATGGAGCTAGTCACAAATATTTTGAGTCCTCTGAATATCTGGCAGCATAAAGGATGCACTATTTTTCAGCTGCATCTGAAGAAAATGTTAAAGGACGTGAGCTAAAAAAGGTTCCTCATTTGCATTGGTATGGCAGAAGGAGTTAGGGCCAAACCAGAATGAAGACAAACAGAAAAGGATTTGCTTCAGCAAGTGCTGGTGGAATGACAGTTTTTCTCAATGTTTAGCATATTAAGTTTTCTTCACAGGCTTTTTGAACTTAAATTTTAATTTCTTTCTCTTGAAGCTCTTTTGGCAGAGAAGAACCTAAATAAATATTTTAATAACTGCATTTTTTAACTTACCAGCTTTAATCTGTCCTTTCGTACCAAACCCATGACTATTTTAGATACTAGTCCTATACTATTTTTGTATTTTTGGAAATCTATATATGAATTCTGTATCTATAATATAGAAATTATAAAATGCTTATTTTGCACATTTTTGTAACTGCTCCAAGAGTCTGGCATAATCCGGTCAGAAGTTCAGCCATAAGTGTTTATTGCTCCTTTTATTAAACACAATCACATTACTGCTCCAGTATTTTAGACACAAGAAGTATATAGACAGAAAATTGTTTCTGTTCTTATTAGACAAGATAGCATTTAATGACAATAAATTCTGGTTATTATTACCTCCATGTAAATTTGACCCTATGCTTTTAAATACTCTTCCATTCCATAGTACTTGGAATGATCTCTGTATTTGCACTACAGGACCACTGTTTCTAAGTCCTTTATTGAACAATGCCAACTGGGAGCTGATGTACTCTTCCACATGTGTTATAAACATATTTTCTTTTTCAAATATGACATTCTTACAAGAGCTCTACTAACAGGCTGCAAAACTAACATCCATACTTCATGTTCATTGATGACTGCATAAATTTTAATTAGGAAGCTGCATAAACGTTCAAGAATCTACAATATAAGGAAAGTAACAATTAAATACCTGTTAATGCAATTATAACCCAGTTGTCTCTCCTAATTAAATGAGTTTTCATTATTAGAAAAACAATAATATCTATGAAACTCTAGGAAAGCTTCTCCCAAAAGTTCTTGTAAGATACTTCTGTTCTTCAGTATCTAAAGGTAAATCAAAGCTATGGCTTTGTCACTTAGTTAAACCATTCAGTGAATAGTAGAAAACATGTTTTAGAGCTGCAGGAGGTGAACTGCCCATAAACATTCTGGTTCATTAGCAAGGATGTCTGATGAGACATCAGAAGGTAATGAATTTTCAGCACCTAACGAAACCAGGGAACAAACACAGTATAAAAAAAGAAAAGACATAGTTCATGGAGAGGTCTCAGGAGAGCTCTTTGTCAGCAAAGGCAGAGATGTAAATGAGTTATTTACAAGTTCATTTGGGATAACACATTTGAAATACGAGTCAACATTAAAAAAAAGCACAAAAATTTACTTATTGAAATAATGGCAAAAATAGTAACATCGGAATATTCTTCTCACAATTCTATATAGATTATAACTTCAGCAGTAAATTGTTGTTAATACCTTCTTTTTAAAATATTAGCAAAATGAAATGAAAAGACATGGCTTTCATTTAAATTTTGAGCTGCAGAGTACTGTCCTTTGTTTCCCATTCTACTATATTAATAT
>WAAE01000064.1:0-20021 GCA_013400495.1 Nicator chloris
CACACACACACACAAAAAAAGTCCCATGAAAAAACCCCAAACCAAAACCAGAAGCCCTTCAAAAAACCAACCCTCTCAACCAAATACAAAAAAACAAAACAAAACAAAAAAAGGAAAAAAAAAAAAGGCAAAAAACTCCTTGAGATAAAACTCCTATGTTTACGAGCACTTTATTTTTCTAAATGGAGAAATAGAACTGTTGCAAAGAACACCAGCACTTTGTTAATTTATTTTAAAAGTGCTGAAATGGTTGAGGGTAGCCTCAGATATCATGATCCTCTTGTTCTCATAAATTTCTCAGACTTACTGGTGGAGGCATAAATTGCCTTTTGATTGCTGTATATCAGCAATTTAGGCAAAAATATAGGAAACAATCTAATGCACATATAAAGGAGTAAGATAAAGTCAGGGAAAAGTAAATTTAGTTTAATAGCATTACGAAATCTGTTTAAACATTTAAACTTTATATTTCTCTGTGAGTTGGCATTTTTTTTACAGGTTACCATGGTTTGTACATTAATGGCAGACATAATTGTTAGAACTATACAAGTGAGCTCTGTGTGGCTGTGCTTATCATGTGACTAATCAGAGGTGTACACAAAAACAAAATTTCTTGGGAAACAGATATGCACACTCAAAGGTTGTAGGGGACACCTGTGAGGATAAAGACATTTATGTACAGTTTCTGGCCAGAGTTCAAGATTCATGCTACTAAATATTCACCTGGGAGAACTAAGATGACTTTGTGTCAGAGACAGCGTGACTTAAAAAAAGGGAGGGGTAATTTATAGCACCTTCTTGAATAAAAACCCAGCAGATATTCAGTAATAAAAATGAAGATTAACTGAATAAAGATAACTCCGAGCACGAGAGTGCTCCTAGCAGCACTGCCAGTCAAAGGCACATAGATATAACATTGCCCTGAAAAGGTCATCAGTCCATCTGCTTCTTTGGCAGAGGTGACAACCAGCCCACATGGATTACTCTCTCCTAACAGTATTTAACATTCCACAATTCTCAAACCAAACAGAGCCAGTCCCATAAAAATCCAAGGGACAATTTAAAGAATTTCTGTGGTATGGCCCACAAAGGGCTTGATGGATCACAGATACTACTCTGTGGTAAAAAAGCACTGATTTCAACCGTCTCTGATCACCTAGGTCCTCCAAATGAAATTGTAAATCATGTCTCTATGTAGACAATTATTTCAATTTCTATGAGCTTATAGTAAGTTTTATTATAAATAATTTAAAACAGAAAATTTGCAACATACATTGAACTATTTGTTTTAATCATGCCATTTGTTGCCCATTTTTACTCACAAATGCAAGTCTTTCCAGGCTGTTTATAATTCGTGTGGTTTCAGAGACTTATGTCGTTTAGATTAAGGTATTGTCAGATTTGAGTAGACCCCAGTGCATTTACCCATGATATAGTTATTAAAAATGTAGCAACTACTTGTGATAGTGAAACTGCAGTAAGAAAAATAAAACCTTGATTAAATAACACCTTTACCTTTGACTTCTGCTAATGACTAACTAGCTTGTAACTGTGCTTCTATATCAACACAGAAATTAATGATTGCTATTAAAAAAATCTAAAAATTTCACTGTGAATTTCTTTAAGAGTGTGTAGTTCTTCTTAGTAGTTCTTGTGCTTAAGCTGATAAGCACCCAAAACCAAAGAACATGAAAGACTCTATGACTAACCTTCTTTCCTTCAATCCCACTGACATCAGATGACATTAAATACTAACACAAGCAAGGCTTGACAAGCAACATCATTAAAATCTTCAAGGCTACTGCAAATGGATTAACTCACAATATTTGCACAGGGTCAAGATACTTGCTAAAAGAGGGTTGAGCAGAATTGAAAGCTGCATTTCAAGCAAGTGGTGAAATTAGCCCCTGAAGAGCCTATATGGGGACAATCCTGTTCCCAGTGGCTCAAACAAAGGCTTCCAGGACTGCACAATGAAGTTTATTCCCTCTTCGAGCTTGGTCAGGGACCTAGGTGAACACATGGGTCTGTGGTGTGACAGAAAAAGGGACATGACCTGCTATTGACCAAGTCTTCACATGCTCTTGGGCAATGCTATATACCTGAGAGAACACTGAGCTGATCCCAAAGACTTTTTGCTTTCTTAGAAAAATGTCAGCCACCCTTCACATATAAACACGCTACTTAAAGTATCTCTTAAGGAGAAGGAGTTGCATGTTTGTGATTATACCTAGCCTGAGGAAACTTAAGCCCTTGTTTTCTCTGGGATACTGCTTTCACTAGTAGGCAAAGGGCTCGTGTTAAGTGCCAGTAGTTTCTCGAATTCCTGTGAAACTACAGTACTGCAAGAAATAAGAAAGCAAGATTTATGGAGCAACTCAAAGGAAACCACACTATGTACTGGAGGTTGAAGTGATTCCTGACAGGGAACACCAGGCTGTGGGACACATACACAATTCACATCCCAGCTTAGCCCACTGCAATCTGGTTGCCTGCCTACACTCTAACATCAGAGGAGTAATAGGCCTTGCAGAAAGGAATGAGGCATGGGCTGGAAGGCATATCCTGTCTTTTGTGACTGAAACCTTTTTTGTGCATAAAACCAGAGGAGAAAACCTGTGGAAGCAGATGGCACAGAAGAAGAGAAGAAACAGATTTGCCGAGACTCTGTAACACGGAGGAATCATGGGCAAAGTAGAGCACAAAGCTGGGAATACTGGACTCTTCAGTGACTTCAAGTGGTTGTGTGACTGGAGGAATGAGGAAAAAATCAGGGGATTAAATACAGGGATCCTATTACTTTGTCCAAGCCTGTGTACTTCTCAGGCTAGCTGAAATAAGACAGGTTTTTGTTTTGTTTTCAGGGTTTATTCATTTGTAATTCCTATGAAGCTTCTGTGTTTGTTTACTTCACCTGTTTTATGCCCCAGATGTGTTAAACTGTAAGCTCAGAGTACTAATAAGACTGCAGCTCTGTGAAAGTGCAAGCTTCTGGGAAATCTGAGGGTTTAGCTGAAAGAGTAATGTAAAGAGCTAACAACCTAGACACAAGACAAAGCACAGGGAGACCAAAGGGGAAGAAAATCAAAAACCATGCTTAGAGCCATTATAATTTCAAGGGAAACTTAAGTATGTATAAACCTCATGTTAGGAGGTGCAAACCAAGAAGCTTGCTCACTATTTAGCTCCATCAGAGCAATGTGACAATTTCTGACAGAGAACTACAAGTTACAAACACCAAATATGCTGCAATGGACTTTGTGGCCTGAGGGACTGTCTTATGAGAGGAACAGTGTGTGATCATCCTTCAAGTAAGCATGCACATAATGTATTCTCTGATCAACACAGCACTTCGTGTCTTCGCCAGCACATCCCTGCTACCATGAGCAGTGTGTGTCTGCCAAAGGAACAAAGAATACCAGGAGTCTTTTTAACTCCAAGCCAGAAGGATCCCTGTCCTGAAATGGCAGAATTCCCGACTATATCCCAGTACCAGACACCATCTTGGTGTCATATCACAACAGTGTCTTTTGATAGATGAGATTTAGCATCTTCAGTATTTTTTCGTAAAGAAATTTCCAGTCTACCCTCTATTTGCCATTGTTTCATTTATTTATGCATTTTGAATTAATCCACATAAAACAAAAAGTACATTCTAAATTTTCATCTTTTAAATTAATCTGAAATCTGATTTTCTCTGTAAACATCTGCAAAGACTTCAGAATACAAGAGTGATTCTCCTTGATTTGCCCAAAGATCACCTTTCATTAATAGTATTTGCCCTTAAAATGTACAAAGACTGTAAGCACTGATAACACATAAGCTCAGGACTTCTAATGACAACTGAGCTGTGATGAAAGACTGGACAAGACTTCTAAATCCTTGCTTGGTATCAGACATGTAACAAAGACCTGTGTTAACAGAGCTATGCAATTCACAGCATTCGGTACTGCTAGCAAAATAACTCGCATTTTTTGAGATCAGTATTAGCCAGAATTGCAACCACATCTCTGAAAATATCCACATTTATTTTAATGTAAAATTATTTTTTATGATTTTCTACACCTGTTTGTTTGAAGTGAAATACTGGGGTTGAAGTATACATGCAACAGAAAACAAACCTTAGATATAAAAAATCATTTGAAATGATGCCACAGCATTACTGCAAGATACTCACGGTTTTTTAAAATGGCAGTTACTAATCTCTGAAACCTAATAGCTCCTATACAATGTTTCTGTAGATCACTAAAACATCTTGCATGCTTCTTTTGAAGTTCTCACCTCATGACATCTGAGTAAATTATAAATTCTGTTGTTAAGATGATATTTCTGTTGTATTTTTTGATAACACCTACTATGTATCCTAACATCCTTTAGGGGCATATATCCTTCCACAGTTCATATTGTAATAAATATTATCTTCCAATACTTCAGAATTTAATGCCCTCTTCCTAGGATGAACTCCCTGACAGTGGCTGTCATCTCAAATGACTGTCAACTTTGTGTTCAGACACATACTCTAGAGATAAATACAACCCCAAATTTACACAAAAACAAGAAGTGAAAAGCATCTATTTCCACAGCAGTTGTCAGTCATAGCCAAACATCAGCCAACTGCTCCTAAAGAGGTTGTTGTTTTTATCCAGAGGTGTCTAGTGTAATACCATTTATCAAATCAAAATCAGTAATGTGACACTACTACTTTTTTTCATCTAGCAAAAAAACTATTCAAGTTTTAGAATGCTAAAATTTTGCAACAATTTCCATGGCAGTTTCTGGACACATTTAACAGAAAGGGAAAAAAGGACAATGATGATAACTACTGCCATTCTTCATTATCCTAAATGTATTTTAGTTTAGCTCTGTATCACGATACATACAGCACTGCAATTGCCATTAAAAGGCCTCAGGACACGTCAAGTATTGTCTGAACTTGTTTTGTTCCTCCTGGAGCTTTGTTCAACTTGTTTAATGATCAGACAGCTACTGCCTGATTTGTTTAACTTTTGCTTATCTTTGTAGAACCCTATTCTTTTTATAGAAGGTAGCAACAAACAGTTGTTCTGCACGGAAGGATGTACCTATTTTACCCCAGCAAAACGATGCAGTGCAGAGGAGCACAGTGCTGGCAAACAACGCGCTTTGGGAGCAGAGGTGTCCAAGCAGGAGACAGTGGGTGCAGTGCAGGGGAGCACAGGTCTGGAAGGGTCAGTGAAAGGTAAAAGATGGCTTTGGGAATCCCAGAGCTAATGAATAATACACTGATGACCACCTAAAGCAGTGCAAATCTGGGAACTAGACAAAACGGGGTTCCAGGATAACAAAAGCAGAGGACATTTATTGAACTTATGTAAGGCAGTCCATACATAGTAAATTAATTGTTTTTATTGATATTTATTTGATTGCAATTTATGATTTTTGATGGGATTAATTTCTAATAATATTTAGAGAAAATATTTTTAATAACAAAATAATGGTTTCCTGTTCTAATATTGATTAGACATATTTCAGGAACCCACATCTCCAATTGAGAGCATTTACCAGCAAACCTGCTTTTAATTATATCCTATTTACATGAATAATGATGTTGATTCAATGAGTTTATTTATGTACAAGTGAACACAAATGCAGGAATTTAGTAATGTCTGAAAAATATTTAGATGCTACATCCTGGCACGCTTGGTTACACTGTCATGTCCTATTTATTCTAGAAATTCAGTTATTGTAAAGTTACTGTACATATAATGTTACCAGACTAAAATCTATTTTTTGCAACAATTCAGATTTCACATGGACAAACATCCATTATCCAAAAGCTTAAAAACATGAAATAGTAGATAAATGTCAGAGTCCGTCATTCTCTTCATCTGTTTCACCTGCAAAGCAACCAATAAACTCCCACGTTCACTTCAACCACGAGAAAATGCTCAGGGAAAACATGGATTTGATTTTCATCAGGACTATGAGGGGAAAAAAGACTTTCAGGTTTAGCAGTAATGGCATAATCCATATACACTAAGGAACAGTGTGACACTGATTGCCAAACAAAACTTTGACGTACTTATCCTCATAATATTACCAGAAGGCAAGACAGGACTATTATAACAACACCACGGGGAAAGGAACATCAAAAAGCATTTACAAAAGAAATCAAGTAAGTTTACATGTCTCATCATCACTTTCAAGACCCCCACTGAAAATGAGGACTTCCAAAATGTTCATCCCAGGGCAGCCCACAGCTCCTGGTGTTTAGGAGCCTCGAGGCAACCTGAGCAAGGTGCACATAAGGGTCTGGGTGCTGCCTCACTGTGAGAAGTAGCAAACTCCTGAGCAGAGGGACTCCAAAAACTGGTCTTGGATCATACCAGCTTGACCAAACTTTGCACAAGACACAACCAGAGATGGCATCCTCCTTTTATAGGGACACCCTCCTTTACAACCCATGTATAAACTGTCAAGCCAGACCTAAATGTCCTGTAAACAATCAGAACAGCACTGGGAGCAATCTGGCTCTGCTTCTCAGAAGGTTCTGCCTGGCCAAGGAATAGAAATACTGTTGATTTTTCCCAATTATGAAGCTGCTCCAATTTTCATGAAAATATTAAGAATTCAGTGAATACATAATTGAAAATTCACTTACAAGACAGGAAAACACTGGTTCCAGAGAAGGCTCCAATTATTTTTAGGTAAACTCTCTCAGGACAATAACCATCATACATCTCTGAGCATAATTCTCCTTCAAGAGGTATAACCAGTATGTATTGCACTTATGAACCTAAATAATAGCATAATCCACTCAAGCCCTATGGCCCCACACATAACTCTCACAACCTTATCAGTTGCTGGGATTGGCTAATATCCCAGCCTTGGCATGTTCCTCCCTTCCAAGGAGAGTGGAACTTTATGACACTCTCTGTGTTATTAGTGAATTCCTAGACATTTGATACAGACGGACCAGCTGGACAAGGCTGTGTACTCACATTACACCTGCAGTGCTGAACGTTTTCCCTCCTCTCCTTTGTCAGTGTGAAGCACATCTATCAACCTTCAAACACACCAGTACAGAGCATCTGTATGTTTGCCAGTTACTGCAGATATTGGCCAATGCCACAGAACAAACAAAACACTTCCAAGGATAAAAACACAACTTGTTACTTCAGTTCAAGCTGAAGTGCCCAGCTTTGCAGACAATTAAAATCTTCTGTGCATAAGTACAGAATGTACTTATGTGTGTACAGTACAGAAGGGAATGAAAAGAATAGAGAAGCAAACACTATTAAAAAAAAAAAAATAAGTGAACCAGTTAGTACTCAAAGAAATATTTCATATGAAATATTCAGACTTCAGATTTTCCAAAGCCTTTCAGGAAAATGTATTCTTGCACAAAGCAATATTTTTTTTCATAACCAATAAACAGCATGAATTATATTCTATGATTTTCTTTATCTGTAATTTAGACCCTTTCTAGCTGCACTACTGGAATGAGCTACGAAGGCTTTGCTGACTTATCCCCAAGCACTCTGTGCACACTTTCATTGCGATCTGCACAACTCTTTAATCGTCGGTGGGAAGCCCTGGATAAACATGTATCTTGGACTCTATTTTGAAGGATCTGCCAGTAATACTGTAATCAAACATGGTGCAACTGCCTAGAAACACAGTATTATGTAATTGCCTGCCAACCTGTTGAAAAGAGCAGGCAAGGGTAACATGTATTGACCACTTTTTCACAGACTTTTTTACCTAAGCAAATTTAAACTGTGCTGAACCAGCATGGCTGCTTCTCCCCAGCTCTTTTTTGTGCCACTTTTAGGTTCCAGTGGAAGCTTAGCTGGGCCATTTTAGCACGCTTGCCCAACATCAAGATCCTACACCTACAAAACCTACGGTGAACAGTTTTCTACTTGGCTGGCGTACTGACATAACTCAGCAAAGGGAAAGCAGTAAAGCCACGATGGGGCTTCAGATTCTCACAAGCAACTTGTTACAGCATACCTCAGTTGGTGACAGTGGTTAACAAATTCCTACTTAACATAAGGAATGTATGTGTATCCCTACATAATACTTATAATAATAATTATGCAGATGAAAACCTACATAACTGATGAATGAGCTGGCAGTACCTGAAAGACAACAGGTACCAATCAGCTCCCAAAATGTTTCACATCTCCTGAAGAATTAAAGAGAGCAAATTAGCGAAAATCGCCCAAAAGTGGCTAACATGTTCACCCTATTGTCACCAATTTTCTATCAAGCTAACAGAAAATGGATGCTTTTCAAATTTTATATTTTTGTTGTTGTTCCTGCCATTTCTAGAAGATATAAATAAAATTTGGACTTAATTACTGAAAATAGCTCACTTCCAAATTTCAGCTGCACGCATTTTCAACACCATCAAAGAAATACTAATTTGAGTGCATCATACGCCTTTTTTCCCTTCCAGATAATGAAAAAGAAACTGAAATAAAGCACACAGAAACAGACTAACAGGCTAAAACTGAAGGAAATGCAGCAAGAAGTTACATAACTGCGTTTTCTTGAAAGTACATCTGCTTTGCTCTACCAAATGTGAAGGATGGTTTCAGAAGTAAAGCTACAGGGGAAAAAAAACAATTCATAAATAAAAATTATGAAATAATTTGCTTTTGGTAGCACAAACACGTTATCACTGTTTCACACCTCTTTCGTGGGGACTGATCTAATCTACATTTAGACCAAATTAGATTGATAGAATGGTGAATTTGTCTTGAGTAAGGACAATAACTTGGCCTTTGCACAGCAAAGTAACAACATGGATCTTGTACCCTGTTGTTATTGATTGTTTTTATTAATTCTGATGCTGGCTAGTCCATCAGAAAACTGTGTCATTAATTTGACAAAAACGTCATTTATAACTTCTCTAAAAGATTAACTAAACTGAGAATGACTTTGAAAAATTTGACTATCTTCCTCTTGAGATTAAACTAACATCAGAGAGGGCTGAAACTCTGAAATATTCATAAATCAGTGATGCATAATTTGTAGATTTGTATTTTATATGATGTACAACTTTCTCTGTCCTAAAGAGCATTTTATATTTCTTGTTAACAGTGAATGCAAACAATGCTCAATGGAATTCTGCAGTGACCTTTGTTTTACTACAATTACTGCCTATTTATAAATGAACAATTAAACTCCAATTTGAGAGCTACAACAACTTTGAGTTGGAATCCTTTGATAAAACACAACTGAATAAACTTCATAAATTTAATTCCCTAAGAAGAGAAAAAGAAAGTCTCGTCTGAAAATTCCTCTGTATATACCCACACACAAAGCAGATTTTTCCATGCTTTTGCAAGCAGAAAACTAAACAAAACAGCAATATGGACAGATTTGAACAGAAGAGGATAAATTGCTTTAAAAAGAGCACAGGAGAACAGATTGAACTTAAAACATCATATAATCACTGTATTATATAAACACGTAAAATAGAAATACATGTGTGTAAACCACTTCATAATAATAAAAAATGCAGTACCTGTGTTATGTCATAATATATGTATTGCACTTATGAACATTATGAACATTACTTATGTAATGTCACTAAGACTTAACAACTGAAATGCCACTGTGTAAGCAGAACCTACATCAACCTCTGCTAATGGCTGTTCTATACTGGAACACTTCCACATTTGTCAAAAGCACAAGAAAACCAGAGGGCAAGGTCCAAAATACAGTGAACATACTGTGGACCTTTTCCACCCAGACAAAGGGTAATTGGAAGAATTTGAAGACAAAAGGCACAGCCTACTGATAAGAGAAAGGCCAACAAAGAAGGCATGACTGGTGTGAAGTACCTGATGGTATAGAACTCAGTATTATCAAGCACTTGTTCACTGGAGGCAGCAGCAAGACACTTTGAATTCTGTTCCTAATTTGCATACTTGCTTTGACTTCATTCTGAACTTCATTTGTTTCTATACTTTACCCATTCTTTATTACTGGTTTCTATTTAAGTCCTGCATTTCTTAGGGTGGAGGTTTGTAGCAGCATTTATGCCCAGTTGAGAGAAGGTCTTCCAATGTCTGAGTGCAATGATGTACACAAACAGAGGTTTAATTCAAGCAAAAATGACAGGTTGAGAAACTAAAATCCTGGTTTGGGTCACAACATACTATTCAACTGAAGCCATAAATGTTTTAAACAAGCAGTGAGTTGATGAAAAACTGCTATTCAAATCCTATACAAGACACCTGTGATCCCTCCTAAGGCAAAGATTAGACTGAAGCTGGCTGATTTTTCCCAAAAAAATAATTAGTGTGTGAGAAGTGGGGAACAAAATACTGATAGAAGCTATGATACCAAAGATATTACCACCTGGAGGGAGAGAAATACATTTACTAATACTAATAAAGTAAATAACTGGAAGCAAAGCCATTTATATAGGCTTTTTTGTATCGTGAAGGAAGTGGTCTGGGTATTTTCCTTTTTCAAAGCATCAGACAATTCACTAATGCATTGATCCAAATACCACTGAATTCCATACACATACATGAAGTGTTGACGATGCTTGCACACAAACTTCTAAACTTTGCATCAAAACAAGAATCTTCATAGTTTACTGAAGTAAATCAGGTGGAAATAATCAATACAGCACAAACTAAAGTACAGTCATTAGTGATAATCACATATAATAATTTAAAACAAAGGTAAGGCTTATTGATTAAAGGAGATGCTGGTCATTAACGCGTTTTCTACAGTGCACTGCTTCAAAAAAAAGAATTTGAAATCAAACTCACATGACTGTGATAAAGCATGCTATTCTGAGTGGCTCAGAATGACTCCAATATGTACTAAAAGTGATAATTTTCTTCTAGCAAAGTCAGTCAAAATAGGGCATATTATGTAGCACATGGGAATCCATAAGAGATTTTAAAATATTTCCTTCCACGGGGAACCAGACTCACAAACGTGATCTCTTTAACTGATTCTGTTAATGTTTCTACCATGGTTTTGGCCATAAGCATTTTAGCTCATGGAACAATATTCAGGAACAATATTTAGGTTAAAAATTTGTTTAAAGTGAAATATTTTTTCTTTATAGTACAGATTTTCACTGAGATCAAACTGCTCATTACAGTGTAATAACAAAACTGCTTAAAACTGCTCATAGCCTTCATGGTAGCCACTTATTTCAGGATGTAAGTTTAAAGTTTTTAAACAATATTTTGTAAAACATAACGAAAAATACTCTTCACACAAAATTCAAAAGTATGTTTTCCCCTTAGTGCTCATCCTCCTTTGTCCCCTTGAACTCATGAATCAAAGGGTCACTGCAAGCAGAAGGATACAAAAATTATTAAGTCTCTGATGTTACTGTATTTGTTCAATATTCTGGACAACTGTTTTATTTTTGATTTTCTAAATTTTACTGTAGTCTTAAGCAGTTGTTGCTCACTAAATATTAAATATTCCTGCCAAAGTATATGGTTGTTAGACTCCATTTTGTAATTTTTGATCTTACTAGACAAATCCTTCACTGTTTTAACAGTTTTAGTCCTGTGATGGAGCCATGATATGACATTGTATTACTGACCATGACTTTCTGACTAGGGATGTCCAGCCTACCCCTTGAGCTAGTGACCTCTGGGTATGTGATGAATATTATGAATTCATCTCAAATATGTGCAACAGGAAGTGGGCATTCATGGAATGGCATATCAATAAATGCATACATATCATGAATGTTCTACAAAACTCTCTGTGTCCGACATGTTACTATTATTCAACAGTGTGACATAAATTACTATTTTAAAGACACATCTATAACAGTAAATCCTCTGTTAGGATCATGTTATTGTCAGATTGGAAATTGGGGAAAAAAAAAATCAGTTGCTGAATCCTGAGATGCTGGTACACAGTGAGCTCTTAGAATTTCTGACAAAGTAGACCGATGCTACATTTCTAGCACAATAAAATATCCCTACTAAAATTATTTTAGACCATCTGAACATGAGATATAAGATTAAGCCTCCAAATTCTGAGATTTAATAAATGCGGACATCGCTTCTCTTCTTCTCTTGGATGTAAGTAACAGGACAAAGAATTATTTCCATTCTTTCAGGAGGAACCCTGTCAGATTTGGCAGTAAACACAACAGGAAACTCTCTATAGCTTCTGTCTAAGTAACTATTACAATACCCCACAAGAATATTATGGCCACAATAAGAAAAAAGATTTTTGGATTATCCCTTGGATTGACTACATACAAAGCCTTTACATGTCCACTAGATTTGGAACTGAGCCCTGTCTTAATTGACAGAAACTTCACGACATACTTTAGTCACAGCACTGAAGATCAAGAGGACAAATTCCCCACAGCCCTTAAATTTAGGACTCTGCCAAAGTATTCATTGAGATCTATTTGCCAGTGCTTTGCAAATAAGCATCTCAAATGTAAGGCCACAGAAAAGGATCTAGATACAAGGAAACTGGATCTAAGTTAAAAGGTAGCAATTTTCAGTATTGCTTTAATCAATGACATGAAAGATGATCTTCCTACAGAAGAAATGCTGAATAAACCACATTATTTCCAAACCATTTTATTAAAAAGCAATACTTACAGCTTCTACTTTTTTGACCTAGATCCTTTCATTGTTCAACACTTCAGCACATCTAGAAACACAATGATCCATTGTGTACTTGTCATATCTTTTGTAAAATGCAACACTTCTCAAAAAGGAAAAATACCGACTTTCATCCATTTCCCTAAGCCATTTATCATATTCAAAATTGTGAAAATCTTCAGAGGCTCAAAATAGAAACAGTTGGCTCTAATCTAAATGCTCTCTATTTACATAAGGGTTCTAAAATGGGACTGGAAATAGTTTTGGGAAAAGATTTTACACTTCATACAGTCAAGCTTGATGAAAGCAAATCTGATGGATGGGAAGGTTTGCATAATACTTAGAAAGCTGTCAGGTCTTTGCAATTTCTTTCCAAAAGTCACTTCTAGGCAATGTCAGTACAAAACCTCAAAATAATGCACAAATTCATAAAACACAGTCTTACCAAATCTAGAGCACTCTCTCAATAGTAAACTCCATTTCCCTTAGAACTCAACTTACACTAGCAAAACTGTACTTTCAGTTGCCACTACGAACCTTAACAACAATTTCTTAGTTATCGGTCTACCTTATTTATGCTACCTGTGCCAATCTAACTTGAACTTGATTGTCTGTGAAACAAAATTTCTATTTCTTGCCTTAATGTTCACTGACAGAAGTGATGAACTGCACCACGTTTGTAGCAAAAATATTCTACGTGTTAATCCCTCAGTAAGGCCTTGATCTGAACCACAAACCAGCTTTTAACATACAGATACACCTGACTTGATGTGCTTAATGAATGCCACTGTATCTACAGAAAACCAAGACTAAACACACCTCTCTCGCAGATTTTTAGCCTTCTGAGGAAAGTGAAAAAATGCTTTAGACACTGAGTGGAAAACAAAAAGCTTAGCGCTAACTGAGAAGTACTGTGAGGCTTACTTTGCAAACTGATTATAACTTTGAGTAAAAATCTTATGAACCATTTCAAAGTGCATTAAAGCAATTAAATAAAATATTGAAGTAATTCTAATACTGGAAAAAAATTCATCAATACAAAACTGGCCCCACTAAATAGAGTGGAAAAACAAGCAAATCAAACCTTCCACCTACCAAATGAAATTTCCACCCTAACAATGCCATTTCTCAAGCTCATATACAGGAACACCAAAGAGTAGGGCCAAGAATTAAAACATATCTGAAACTGGAAGCAAAACATGCTGGAAGCATGTTTCAAAATTTAAGGGAAGAAAGAAAACAACAAAAAAAAAAAATGCTTGCCCTAAGCTTCCTCTGTCCTTTCAACGAAGTACGTTTCTGAAACAGATGCTTTAACCTGGATACAGTCATCCCCTTGGAATTCAGTGTATTTTGGGGAAAGATGTGAGGGCCGCCCCGCCGCCGGCCTGCGGACCCGATGTGCTCGCGCTCCCTCGCCCCCAGGAGGGAGCCGGTGCCGCAGGCCGGGACCCGGAGGCAGGGGCGAAGCGTGGATACGCCTCTCCGCCCCGGGGCCGCGGCCCCCGCGGTGCCCCTGACTCACACGGCGGGGGCTGAAGGGGCGGCAGCGCCGCCTCCCACCCCGCGCTGCGGCCGCTGCGAGCTCCGCGCAGCGCCCACAGCTCCGCCTGCTGCGGCCGGGCTGCCTCCACCTCCCGGGGCACTAATTGGCTCTAAACGATGTTAAATACCATCCCTGCCACTGATGGAGCTTCTCTAGGAGGTTTTTGCGGCAGCCGGGCCTCCCCCGTCCGTTAGGAGCGGTCTGATCCCGGGCTGCTGGGTGGCGGGAGAGCGCGGAGCCACAGGACGCTCCGAGTGTCCCACTCGCCAGCCTTCCCCTCCCCCGGCCCTGCCCTTGGCCGCTGGCACCGCGGCAGCTGGAGCAAGTTCAGCTTTTCTTCTCCCACAGCACTGGGGCTTGGCTGCCCTTAAAGAAAATCCTCTCCTAACAACGTGTCAATGTTACATTCCTCCACAAAGCAACTTCTATTAGGGGGGCTGGGAGCTTGGCACTGCCTCGCCGCAGACTGAGAGCTTTGTGGCTATGCAAAAAACAAGGAGAGAGGGAACATTTCCTGCATTAAAATGCAATACCCCAGGCTCGATGATTTATCCTCCCCCTCCCCCCATTCCCGCATGGCAGCTCTGAAGGACCCCCTCGCCAAGAGCCTGCATCCAGAGCCCCCATCTATGTTCAACCCACGCTTTCCCTGCCTCACAACCCCTCAAAGTCCTTCTAAAAATTGCCCTCCCGCCCCAACCTCCCCAAAACGTCAGGCTAAAACAGGAGGTATGTTAGCAGAGGGACTAGGTGAGGGCTACCATGCTAACTGCTGGACCCGTATCTTCCTCTCCACAGCACCCCCTTCCCCTTTTTCCAGCAGGGACATGAAGCAGCTGCTGGGACTGGAGCAGCTGCTGGGAATGACACATCACAACCCCCTCCTTGCTAATACTGCACGGAGATTCTGAGCCTTCATCTCCAGGAGCTGAGGCTGCCTGGAGAGTGGGTGCAGGAGCAGCCACTGCCCCTTCACAGAGCTCCCAGGAGGTTAAACCAGCAGGTCCTGCCTGCGCAGTGCCTTGCCTCTCCAGGCATCTCAAGCAGAGGCTTCACCCTAAGGAACTGCATTTGCTCTTGGTGTGTTTGTAGGTTGCTGAGGTCTGGCCCAGGGACTAGGTGTCCTGAACATGATAAATCTCTGGGTCTTTGGTCAGGTTGCCTGCATGCCTTTGGAAATGTTTTCCTTGCAAAGTCGAAGGATTATATCAAGAAGGCCAAGGTTTTGCAGTTGGGTGGTTCCTGTCACGAGGTGGTGAGGGAGAGAGTGATTTCTGGCTCACCACCTGTGGGCATTATTGTAAGTGAGGCCTTCAAAGAGATGGATCCTACTTGTGAGGAGTTTCAATGGTGCTCAGCAGAACTATATGCTGTAGGTTAGGCCAGTTTAGAAATGAAAATGCAGCCTTCCCTGCCCTTAAGGGAGTGTGCACCTTCTCCAGCCCTTTCGCCTCATCTAGAGGAGAGCCAGAGTGGAGAGCAACTGAAACGAATGTGAGTATTAAAGAGAGCTGGCAGCAGGACGTACACAGTGGCATGGCATTCAGCCCCCCCTCCAAGAAGCACCTACCTTCTTTTGGTGGCCGCTTGGCTTCTCTGGTGAGATTGCAGACCTGGGTGGTTTGCAGCTCCTGGGTCAGGCAGCCTTCCGTCTGCTCGTTGAGGGGCAGCACCACGTTATTGAGCAACACTAGGGACTGGTCGTCTATTCCCCATTCTCCCAAATGCTGAGGGCAGGTGCATTTTGTATACATGATCCCACAGGACTCGGTTCTCCCATTTTCAGATTTCAAGCAGCTCTCCAACCAAGTGCATAACACATGGCACCCAAACTGGCTTGGGCTCACCTTGTTCAACACCAAAAATTCAAAGAAGGATTTTTGGTCTTCTTCTTTTCTGTGTAATCCTGGGAAGTTGATAGGATAGACACGACGTATCTGAATAAAATTCTTGTCATACTGCAGAAATACAAAAGCATTCTTGGAGTTGCAGAGCTGCATTATAGAATGGTTATTTTTTAAAAGATCCTTTATTTTTTCATGAGAAAAATGATCAAACTGATAAGCCAAGAGGGAAAAGTTGGAGCAGCTGAAGTCCTTTTTGGAAAATTTTAGGTAAATACTATATTTGGTCGGATCTGGATTTTCCAGCGTCCAAGTGCAGTTTGTGAAGTTTTTAGGAAACATTTCACTTACGGAATACGATCCATAAATGACCCCCTTCACCAACGTGGAACACCAGAAGTCTTGGGCAGCATTAAATCCAAACATAACCAGTAGATAGGTGGAAAATATATAAATCAGCAAATTACGAACAGCCTTCATCCTATGTCATTTGGCCTGCAGGAGATGAAATGAAATAAAAATGCAAGTAGAATTCTTCACGCATAGAAAAACAAACTCCTTCCAATATTCGAGCCAGCTGTTTTCAAGCTTGCAGTTAGAGCCCCTTTCAGAAAGAAGGGCAGGTAATTTTTATTTTATAACGCAAGGGCCGGGGTTGCCGCTGTGTGCACAGCGCCATCACGTGGCCGTCGCCACAGACACGTCTTCCACAGACAAATTAAAACTCAACATCTATTAGATTATTAATAGGAATGTCCTCTCCTCTCTAGGATTTAGTCATCATGGCGTGGACTAGAACTGCTCAATTTAAGTAAAAACCTCGATGCCTTACCTGACAGACCAGGAGAAGAGAGATTTGTTTATTTATTTATTTATTTTAAAAGTAATTAATTTGCTATGTATGTCTATATACGATATGCACATGCAGAATTTCACCAGACTAGAACAAGAAAGCTGGTAGAATTTGTCATATCTTTTTTTTTTTCTCTTAAGTCCGAGAAGTAACCGAATTGTTACAGCTATAATTTAAAAATGCACCAATTAGTATTTGTTACAGATGGAACATTATCTCCCATATGCCTGCATGTCTTCCCCCTGGCTGCCTGGTATACAGAAGTCTCTAAAAAGGCAGCAAATACTGAGATTAATGTATTAATAAAATTTTGACACTACTGAAGAAAGAAACAAAGATGGATTTAACTACTGCTGGTCTGACACGACCACTAAATGCCAGCTTTTTAAGATAATAATTTCAACGTGCTTCAGCCTCTAAGGATATATAAAATGGATCACAGTATTAGTATTACAATCAGCAGCTCTGTATAACTGGCCGTGCTACAGCAGGATCTCTGCACCTACTCGACTGCACTTGCCCTCTTATTATGAATTACTTGTACTGTCTCATTAGCTCTTGTGTTTTGCCGCCATGCGCTTGAACAATGAAAGAAAATACTACATTTTCTCTGCTAGTATCTCCAATTAAAGATGTTTTACTGCACCTGCCAGCCCTCACAGGCTCCACATGCTCTGTTCTTTTAACAGTGGCCTAGGTTCATACAGCAAACCTGAGTTACATTTACCTCCGTAATGACATCCAAAAAAATTCAGGTCGAAGGTTTTCAGCATTAACCTTTGAAAAGTTGCTTATCTCTTACAAATGAGTAGTTTTTCACCTTCTGCTCTTAAATGCAAGCAGAAAGAAGTGACACCAACCTAATGTCAAAACTCTGTAGATTGCAGTCTCTTCCACTGTTGCTCTGTAAGCAGAGGCACGCATACAATAGGCACCGTTACTGAGTTTTGATGTGTCTTTGCCTAGCTTTTCATCTCCTCACCAAACAGCAAGGCATCTTCTGTTTCCCATTGCGTAACACACAGCAAGTCACCGGATTAAGCTCCCTTGAAGAGATTTTCGTATCTCCTAGATTATAATGCAAACTCTGAATCCTGAAATGGGCAAAAAGCAGTACCAACTCTAACCCTCTTTATAGCAGAGGTTTAAAAAGAAAAAAAAAGAAAAAGCAGAGCTGCTTCTGGGTCTATCCACATGGTCAGATTTTCTCCTTTCTGAGCATCCGTCTCAATGAATAACATGGTTCTCCTCCTCCAAACAAGGCTGGTACAGCATTTAAGGTTTTAAAAAAGAGAAACTTATTGGGAATTCTGGAAACAATTTCCCCTTTGCTGAAGCACTTTGCAGGCAATGCAGTTCTGCGCAGTGTTATTCAGGATGGTGTAGGCGTTGAAAGCCAATGTGACAATAAGTGTCTAAATTAAGAATTCCACCCATGAAAAAGGATTAATTTTATAATCTGGAAAGTAGAAAGGGAGCTTATTTGCTTTTCTGTTTGAAAAGGAAAAAAGCCTCTGACTTTTTCCATCCTATGTAATATCTGCACTAGAAAAATAAAGACCTCTGCAGTGCTAGGCTGTTTTCTATGAAGAAATGTAATCAAATAGTCCTCATTTTAGTTGTGCATTTGTTCATGCACGGCTACTGAAACAGAACACTGTCTTTATCCCTCTCTCCCTGTGTGCATTACACACGCACACATGCACACACACACGAACTGAGCGTGCCGGCAGCATTCAGTTAGTTTGCAGCATTGCTAGATGCAGAGTGAACCTGCCTGCTGGAAGGATTAAGACACTCAGATTAAAAAGATATTTCTTTTCCACAGAGGAAGGAGTTAAAGAATGGCCACAGAGGCTTAATGTTGCCCATTTGGGAAGGGGGAGAATCCTCTTCTGCTGAAAAGAAATGGGCATTTAGTTTGGATATTCCCCGAACTGATTTTCTAGGTGACACTGTAGTTTAGCCGAACATAGACGGCGCCATCACTCCATTTATTTTTTTCCCCCAACAGAAGACCCACTGACTTCTCTTATTTTAACTTCCTATTAACCTAACAATTCCCCGCACCCCCCATACAAATTACCCCAATCGTGCACAAACCTCAGGTTTTCTCGGTCTCACTGGAAATTACTCTCAGGGAAGCAGACCTGTCGCAAGACGGACTTCTCTAACTTTTAAACTGCAGCGCTGAAGTAAATGCGGAGATCATTTCGTATGTGCTGTCTCTCTCTCTATCCTTCAGCAACAGCCTGTCCCCCTCCTCCGCCGCCTCCTCCCCGGAATCCCAAGCTAAAAGCTCTCCAGTCGTAATCCCTGGAAATGGGAAATGGAAATGCCCCGGGCACCCTTACCTTCCACTCCGAAAGCTGTCAGGCTATTTCTCTAAAACACTAGCACCACAGGCACACGTCCCAACAACAGTGATGGAGAGATTCCCCTTCTGACGGAAGCACCGTTTCCCATTTTTCCCGGCTCAGGCTCAAAACCAAGATTTAAAAAAGCAGCAGAAGATAAAAAACGCAGCGAGAAAATCCCCGCACGCCACACGCACGCCCCACCGAGGAAAAAAATCAGCTTTGGCTCCGGATCCACCAAATCCAACCACACGAAGGGAAAGAAAACAGAAAAAAATATTTTAAAAAAACCACCAAAAAACAACCACCTCAAACCAGCGAGACTGCAGGGGAAAAATGGAAGTGGCTGAGCAAGCGAAGGTTTTTTTTTTGTTTGGTTTTTTTGTTGGTTTGTTGTCTTTTTTTTTTTTTTACTTGAAACAAAGTCTCAGCACAGCAAGCCCGATGCACGGCGATGCCAGGCAGTCGACGGTCTGAGAGAAGGACTAAGGCGCTAGTGCGGATTTGTTGGTGGGTTTTGTTGTTGTTGTTGTTGTTATTACTAATAGACTTATTCCTCCTTCCTCCCTCCTCCTCCCCCCCTCAGGCACTAATGGCCGGACAGCGGCGGGGGGTCCTTGGCTGCCGATGTCGGGGAGCGGTGCGGACGCCGGGCGCGCAGGGAGCACGGCGGCAGCGGGAGCGCGTCTCTGCCGCTGCGTGTGGCTCTGCCTGGGCGTGCGCGCGCGCCCGCCCGTGTGCGCGCCCGCGCGTGCGGAGCCCGCCCGCCTCCGTGGGAGCCGGGCCGTGAGTGCGCGCATGTGCGCGCCCCGCGCG
>WAAE01000066.1:0-25000 GCA_013400495.1 Nicator chloris
TAGTGTAGGTTGTGAAACCATTGCTGCTCGCTGGGATGAAAGGCATCATATGTGAAACATGTTGCTGATTTCTTATCTCCAGAAAAAATGTTATTGAAGTACAGAGGGACAGAATGATTTGTTTCTGCTGTAGGGGCAGTGTTTCATGGGTTTAGAGAATGAGGGTGGGTCCCATTCCATCCCATTCCCTCACTATATGTAACTTAAATGAGCACAGCTGAACTAAAATGTCAGAATTTAATTATAAGGAGGAAAGTTTTTTAAAAAAATCCCATAGAACATTAATTTTTGCAGGCGTTCACCCTCAGCTGTACCACGCATACATCTCCCTCCTCCAGTGCACAGCCTGTGGAGTCGTGAGAGAAATATTATTTCTCAGTGAAATGTACTTCCTAGCTAAGGAGATGGCCACATCTTCCCCGTGATAATAATAATAATAATAATAAATAATAATAATAATAATAAAAAGCCTCACAGACCAACAAAATTCAGCCCCTCCTTTCCTTTCTTGGAGGGCAGAGGGAGCAAAACTCTCAGTGAATGTTTCTTGGGGGGACAGTGAGCTGTGGGACAAGAGGACCCTTCCTCCCACGGGTCCAGAGCATCCAGCCTCCAAATGACCCCACCCTGGGTGAAGTGAGAGAGCCCCAGCCATGGTCCCCACAGCCTTCCCCTGCTCACAGGATGCTCAGGAGGCAGATTGCTTTCAGCAAATGCTGCCCAATCCCCAGCGTGGGTGTCCAACACGAGGTCTCCAAGCACCTCGCCCAGAGGATGATCTGACGGGACTTTCCCAACATAAATGGTTCCATGTGATTCTCCATCTTCCCTTTCCTACCCTCCCGCCTCCGGTGCAGGACCCCCAACGAGTTAAAAGTGTAAGAGCTGCTCGGAAAGAGGTCAGCTAACAAATGATATCGAAATCCTAGTCCCAGATTTTCTGTTTCCAACATGCTGCGCAACTAACACTGTGACACTTTGGCAAGATGATGGAGAAAAATCCCGTGCCAGCTGACTGATGAGCACCCATCTTTTTTAATTAATTGGGTTGAAAAATGTCTTGTGTCAGTTTGAATGTAGGGGCTCTTTCAGCTGCGTGTTTCTGGATACTTATATAGATATATCTAACTGCAGATTTGAGAGCCCAGTGTGAGGTCTCATAAATGATAAAAATATGTATATATTAGAATTATGCACACACACACACATGCACATATTGGATAAATTGATACTTAAACATATATGTGTGTGTGTATAATGTTCTGTTCTCTGTTCTGAGAGATATTTATAAATAGATTTTATATATATCTATCGCTATTATTCACAGCTCTATGTGCATGTGTATTGTAAAATTTCTTTGGCTTTTTTTTCCTGGTATGCTTTTTAGTTTTTAGCAGAGTAATATATCTGATTTCTCTTTAAATTAAATGAATTTATTTGTCTGCCTTCCCTTAATGGAATCAGTTTTGATATACTCTTTGTTCATGCTGTTACAGGCTTCAGTCTAAGGGCTCTTTGTATTAACTTTTTAAAGTTACATTACAAAGAGGTTTTAAGATTTCCCAACAGGCTTTTATTTAACCAGGGCTTTTGATCTCAAACCTGCTGGGGCCTAGTGAAATCCTTACCAATTCTCCAGTAACTCCTCAGTATTGGAATTTGAAAAGACCCACCTGAAGGATTTAACTCGCTGTATGGCTTCAGCCATCCTTTAGATGCTTCTATTCATGCAGACAGCGAGGGGGTCGAGGGCACCCTTTGTGATCCTCCAAGTAGCCTAAGGTGCCCTTTGCATAAGTTGTACTCCTGAGGAAATAAAAATCAGGAGGACACAAACCTATATACCTTATTTCCTGCTATCTTTACTTAAAGGAGGAGCACAGGGGGTCTGCTTAACATCCTTTGCTACCTAAATACCTTTTGGACATGGGAACTCAATAAAGGAACTTTCATTGCATCCATTACCCTACTGCGGTGCATAGCAAATTAGATTTAAAAGGGTACTTTTTCCCTTACAGCTATTTCTATCATTTTCTTTAAAATTTCAATTTAGTGTCTAGTGACAGAATATTCTGTAATGTACATTAGAACTATATAACACCAATTATGCTAACTGTGAACATTATTTCAAAAGAATTAGTTATATTAAGTTATAGATAAACCGTTGGGGAAAAAAAAGGTCAGGTTAGGAAAAAAAAAAGGAGCTATGTGATAATGTTTTAAAGGAGCAACATGAAATGAATGCTCTTTTCATTTTTTAATCCTTTCATTTTGCATAACCCACACTGAAATTTCACTACTGGCTTGGTCTTGGTTGTTTAGGCAGGGGGGTGGCGTGTCACTGGGTTAGTTTGCAGCTACAAATCGTGGTGTAAAACCTACAGCTGGGTCTTGTGGTTGTGGAGAAACACAATTTCCTCCGTTTGGAGGGAAATGGAATTGCAGAAATCCATGAAAAGTCTTTTGGCAGACACTGATGACCAGTGCACAGGAAAAAAAAAAAAAAAAAGAGAAAAGGAAAAAAAGTGCTGGCAGACCAAGCTTGAAAGAATATAATAACTAAGCACATTCTTGTCACAGTTTTGGTTGTCTGTTTTCTTTCTCATGACTGTACCACACATGATATGTCTGTTACCTGCATTTTGTGTTAGCTTTCTCAGATTAATTCCTTTTCTATTTCAGGCCTATGCTAAGATAAAACTACTCCACAGAGTGCAAGAGAATCTAAATGGACCTTCTGTTTCCATGACTCTTGTTTTCATTTGTCTATTTCCTATCGGTTTGTGGGTTGGAGGAGTTTTGAGTTTCAAGACATTATATATTTGTGCTCCTTCTTTGTGTGCAATTGATCTGGATGTGCATTGCATTGGAGATGTTTTTTTGTAGATGAATAAAATAAAAATTCTCCATTTCAATCCTTATTTTCCCCTGCCTTAGAACTGGTTCAAGACTTTTGCTGGAACCGTGTGTGGTTTGGTTATTTCAATTTGTAGGGATTCCTGGCAAATCATTTGTGTTTGTTTGACGTCCTGTGGGATCAAACTGCCATGAATTTTGAATGATCTAAAAACTGTGTAGTTTACTTCAGCTAAAACCGCCTTCCTCTTGAAAACATAAATCAGCACAGTTGAAATCTAGTCAAGGTCTTTTTTTTTTTTCTTTTTTTTTCTTTTTTTTAACACTTGGGATTTGCCTCAGCTCCAGCTTGAGCTGAAGCATCACTGTGCTGGTCCCTTGCATCCAGAAGAAAAGCTGGATGACATTGCCATGAGTCAAGTGCTGAATTGTGAGCAGAGGACAGTCCTGACTGTCCATCACAAGTGATGGGTCCTTGGGCAGACCCTGAAATGTGCCCTACCTAGGACTGCACCTTCTGCAGGCTCGCTCAGGGTGGATTTTCCTGGTTTTGGGCCTTCTCACACTGGTCTAGAGTTCAATGACTTCACAAAACCCATCAGACTCCAAGTCAATGAGAGAATCACAGAATCATTTAGGTTGGAAAAGACCTCCAAGACCACCAAGTCCAATTTAGATTTTTGTTCAGGACTCTTTTAACTTTCAGCCACAGCTCCAAGTGGAGTTACAGTAGGAGCTTTCACTTTTTCTCCAGCAGTGAAGTGAAATTGGAAGCAGATGTGAATGCTGGCATTGTCTCTGGGGGACAGATGATGTTATTTCACCAGCTTGACATCTGCTGAGACTTGATTAAACCCAAAGCGTGCTGGGCTGGTCCTGTTCTCTAGATCCTCTGAAAAGGGATTTGTCCCACCAAGTGTGTTTGAGGATTCAAGCCTCCCTTACAAACCTTGAAGCCTCTGAGCTGGGGCTTCAAATTGGACTTTTATTATGCTCAGAAGATGCAAACCACAATGGAAAAGTTTATATCTTTGTGGCACGGATCTGAGGCTTTAATTTGACTCCATCTTTACAGAGTAGTGGGAAAGAAAAGCAAATTGAGAGAGGAAGAAGGAGCTTTTGATTGGCAAGGCCTGATGATACTTTTGAATGCGTGTCCGTGTGCGCCCTGGAAAAAATGCCCTGATCCAAGACCTTTATTCTTAAAAACTTGTGACAGCTTTGCTGGGCAATGTCATCCTTGCCCAAAGAGGGGAAAGCTGTGTTCCCCAAGCACATCTTTTCCACCATGCTGTACCCATCGCTTTGTGTCTTGGAGGGGTATAGAAAACCCTAATTTCCATGTGGATGGTGAGGGCTGCCTTTGTGGAGGGAGCAGCACCGGATGCTGCCCAGATGCCTGAATAGCCCCCAAGAAACCAAAGCATCCCAAGTTTTATTCTACCAGCTCCCCCTGTGACCTTTGGTAAGCAACTTAACCTGTTGTCCTCAGGATCCCCAGTAAAATGGGAGACCTTAATACTTATCTGGTGGGATAACAGTGCTTAATACTTACCTAATTGGATGACAATACTTACCTACATACCTCACAGGGGTGTTGTGAGGATTAATTAGCTAATGTTTGTAAAGTGCTTTGGAGATGGAAAGCGGTATATAGTAGTGCTAAGCACTGTTACTCAGTGTCAGCACCAAGACCTTAAAATGGCTAAGGCTGCAATAAGAGTTTTTATATGTTTTAAAATAAGCCAATTGTGCAAGGCATCCGGATGCTGGGATTATTTTTAGGCAGAGATTTCTAAGAAAGTTGGGCAACAGAAGGGTATAATTATATGACCTGAAACCTTTTGTTGTTTCTTTTAGTTAACCAGTCAAACAATCTTAGGTGTTGTTTGATAAATTGTAAAAACTGCATGTTGGAGTTTAAGACATATCAGTGTTTACTCTTGCTGATCAAACAGTATTTGTTGAAATAAATATCTTTGCTACAATTTGGACAAACAAATATATTAAATAAGCCAGAGGAAGTATTTATTCCTGTGTTCTTTCTTTCTGCAAGCAGCCTTTTTTATCAGTGTAATTCTGCTCTTGTTCCCATTAGGGTAACTGAAAGGTAACACCACTGCAGTAAATGGAATTACACCAGATACAAAAGCATTATGTGAGAGCAAAATTATACTTATATGTGGTCTGAAATGTAACCTGACTCTTGGTTTTAAAGCAAAATCAAACCAACCGTTCCTAGAAATATATATAAATGCAACTTTAACAGAAATTGTCAAGCTCTTTGTTGAATCCTGCTTGTTTCATGGCAACTCCTAAACAGATTTTGCAAAAGGAAGGTCTGGTATAGCATAGACCATATTTTCCCTTTCGCGGGAGGAAACTTTGCAGGATTTTTGCCTTTAAATATTTTATTTGGTTCCTAATGTGGGCTCTCGATCCAAGAAAGCAACTTTATAGTTATCAAAGCACCCATTTGTATATTTTTTTGCTGGAGCATTTCTTCAGATCTTTTCCTCCCCAGTGTTAAAGAGAATTCCCACAAATTCCTAAATTCTGTTAAAATACAGAACAGAGTGCTCACATTGGTATGTTGTATGTTGGCTGTCCCTGGTAAAGAGCCTGTGCCTTTGCAGCCTGGGTATGCAGAAGAAATTCAATCTACTGCTGGGCTAAGCACCAGAATTTGGTTGGCTCGAGGACCAATTCTTACATTTCTGCATCGGGCAAACATAAGAGTGGATAACACTTGAAATAAAACCTACCCCAAAGCTTTTTGTGCAGATATCGGGTTATTTGAAAATGTCATGGAGGCCATTCACCATAACCAAGGGTGAGTCAAGGAAACAGCACCAAAGAGCTCAGAGCAGCCAAAAGCAAAACTCAGCCCAAGCCCGAGCGCGTTGTCGGTGTCCCAGCAGCCAGAACAACCGAGGAGGCTTTGGGGAAGCGGGCCAGGAAGCCAGGTGTGGTTGTTGGGAAGGATATCTCCCAGATTAACTGGTCTTTGGCCCTTCAGCTGCCATGAGAGCCCGGCATGAGCCCACAGGTGCTGAATCCATCTTTGGACCACAGGAGGAGAAGTGAAGGATGACTATGCTGTCACCATCGAGCTCATCAAGCTAATGCTTATATAATATATGCATGTGAATATAATATAATATATGGAACACTCTGCACTTGGCTTTCCTGAGGAGGAGCTGAGGTGTTTGGGGACGAGGGTACTTAGTGTTTGGGGAGAACTATCTGTATCTAGGCAGCAGAATTTGCAGACTTGGAAGCTGGGAAATTTGGTCGACGTACGGGACTTTGCTAACCCCTCGGTGCCTGTCGTTGGCATTTCCCAGAACAGGAACTCTTGCCAAAATGGAGAGGATTGCCATAGCCAGTGCCTGGAGCTACGAAGGTGAAATGCAGACAGGGAGGGAAAAGCTGGGGAAAGAGGAGGTTGCAATGCAGCATCAAACAATGGAAAAAAAAAAGTAAAAATCTGAAATTCTGTCTCTGCTCTAAGTGACCTTGGGCAAATCGTATAAGCAGAGTGTAAAATGGGATAAAACCCCATTTCTACTGCACTTCAGGAATGACTAGAGACAGTGCAGTGCCTAGGTGCCACCATGATGGAGACAGACACAGACAGAGCAGCTCCCAGTGGGACTGTGCTCGGCATAATATTCTGGGAGAGCACTTTTATCTCTTTTTGCCTCAGGAGACCTAAAGAAAATGTAGCAGTGGATAGTTTTGTATACCTGGATTTAATCTTCTCCCTCCTGCCTTATCCAAATCAACTCCATCTGATGGTGTAGTAGATATTTCCAGCATATTCACCAGTCTGGCAGCACTCCTTTGAAAAAGAGGTGTTCTGGGAGGAAAGCATAGCCCAAAGTCCACCTTCCTGAGCAGACTGCTTGCTGTGCCAGCAATGAGTGACATGTAAATCAGCCAGTAACACCTGAAATTGCTTCAGTGAAGTCTACCAGAACTTGTATGGCAAAGGTTTCTTTCCTACTCTAATAAGTGCTTAATAAATAACAATTTCTATTAAAAAAAAAAAGGTAATGATCATACAAATAAGACAGTGCAACTGAGCAGGAGGGCTTCAAGAGGACACGATACCTGGTCACTGAGGCTGCCTCTGGCAGTCAAAGAATCACAGAATCATAAAATCATAGAATGGTTTGGTTTGGAAGGGACCTTAGAGATCATCTGGTTCCAACACCCACAGGCACATCTGGGCTGTGATTCATTCTGTAAAAAAGCTTGGTGGTCCCTTCCTCACCTTTGCCCAATTATTTACACTCTTTCCTGCGAGCAGCACTGATGCTCCATGGGGCATGACCACCCTGGGGAGCCAAACTGGCCAAACTCCCAGCCAAACCTGGGAAATGAATCTCCAAATGGTCCCTGGAGATGTTAGCCCCAGCCTAGAGAAAGATGTAGGGTGTGGGATAAGGAATATTGGGAAAGGTAATGGCATAGCAGCCTCAGAGGGGTCTGGATAAGACATCAAGAAAACACCCAAACAAAATACCTTACTTACTGCTTTTAATCATTGCTGGTGCTGTAGCTGGTCAGATACAAAAGATTAAAAACGATTACAAGAAAGGGCTGTCTTAAATTAAGCATTTATTCAGAGATGGCCCAAATTAAGCAAAGGACAGGATGTGCAGGATGCTGAAGTCTGTGGCAGACCGGAACCCTCTTGTTTCTGCCTCAGCCTCATCTTCATCACAGCTATGAAAAGTATTTGTGCTCTGCTCAGCGTGTGTGGATTTCTGCAGCCCTCAATGGGATTGTAGGGAGAATCAAAGTGAAGAGTCCTCTTTAGGTCCTCGAGAAATAGAGCTTTCTGCTGGTTAACCATTACTTTGCATTTTCCCTTCCTTACAAAACGACTGAGGTTAAACATTAAGCGCCTGCAGTGAAGGACACCTGTATTTGCTGGTCCCATTATGCAGCTCTACTGAAAAGGCTTTACAGCTGTCTAAATTAGCATAATTAAATCCACATCAATTAAAAAACCTCCATCATCTCTTTCCCCTTCAGATGCAGATAGTCGCATTTGTCTAAGGTGCTAAGTGACAAAGGAACTTTTTAACAGTGGAAGCCCGAGCTGAAAGGAAGAGTAATACGGGTTGTATATTGGCCCAAGGTTCACCTTAACACCAGTGGAAGTGATTAGTGGGCGCTGCTCTGCCTAAAGAGGTAGAGCTGCCTTTTGCATGACAATGATGCCAGGACCCAGAGCCAGGCATTAGAGATGTGCATTTTACAACAGGCTTTGGCTTCTATTGCTCCTTTATACCCCATTAATGGGGGGGAAACAAAGCCTGGCATGATTTGGCCAATTTCCCCCACCCTACTTTCTTCCCTTTCTTGTTTTTTTTGGGGTTTTTGTTTTTTTTTTTTTGGGGGGGGGGTTGGGTTTTTTTTTTTTTTTTTTTGGTTGTTTTTTTTTAGGGTTTTGTGTTGTTGTGTGTGGGGAAGCCCCAGTGACCCCAGGATAGCAGCAAGGCTGCGCTGTGTGATGCGAGCGAAGAGAATTCCTCCAGATGAAAACTGACATGGGGTTCAGGGGTTAATTTCTGGAACAGGCGCATTTGCATACAAATGAAAAATGATGGAATTTCTGTTCTCCTAAATTTTCAATGTCATCAGCATCAAACAGCAGTCAGTGCTCCCTTGCTGTTTGAAGAATATTCATTACTTCAGAAGAAGGGGCACCTTGTTTGGTATTAATCTCCTCTTCAGGTCAATGACTTAATTTGCTAAACTCCATCTGAAGTGCCACTCACTTTCTGATTTCTCTACTATTCTTTGTTATTTTTCATAACGTGTTCTTAATACTTTTTTTATTTGTAAGGGGATACACGTCCCCAGCAAATGCAAGCAGGAGGAAGGACTGCCTTTATTTATTTATTTATTTTCGCCCAGAGAACTCAGCACCCGTCTGTATCATTTGTAGCACATTCTGGTGTCTGCTGGCCTTAAAATTCATGGGGGTTTTAGCAGAAGGAAAATAACTTGTGGACTCAAATGGGAAGACAAACATTTTTCGTTCAAAACACGTTTAAAAGGACATCTGGTGCCTTGTGCAGCAAGGTTATGGGGTGTCATGGCTCTAACAAAAGGTAACAAGCGGCTAAGTGATTAATCCCCCAAAGAAAATCATAATATTCTTTTAGTTCCTGCCTGTGGAAATTCTCATCTGAAACTGCGGTGGCTGAGGACGAACTCGAGGAAACTTTTGTGCTAGCTCTTATTTCCCCATTGTCCTCTCCGTGTCTGCCAGGGGCCTGAGGAAGGATCCCATTTCCCTCCGTTTTTGCCCTTCATGGTTATAATTCTTCTCCCTGAATAGGATTATTCAGGGGATCTTTAGATCTTCAGAGCTTGGGGGTGTCTCTGGGAAAGTGGCCCAGGGCTCTCGGGTGGCCATTCCCACCCTGTGGCCTGGGTGCTCCTGGCTGAGGGTCCCAGGGGAGGGCGGGTGTCCCTCTGGGATGGGAGCCATCCAACTCATGTGCAAGGGCTTAAAAAACCCTCAAAGTCAGGATTTGCCCTATGACCTTTTGTTTTCATATGTCCAGGCCTTTCTGAACTTTCCGGTCAGACTTATTCTTGATTCTCAAAATAATGGGGTTTTTTGCTTGTTTGTTTTTAAAATATTAATCAGATCTGATTTTTTTGGCATGAGCACTTATGGAAATGAAGCAATTGCACTGTCTGTTCTTCTGTCTGTCGCCCCTACTAACTTTTTGAACCTCTTTGCCAATATCTCTTCAGTTTGTTAACAGGCTACAGAGCTCAAAGGTGTGAAGTGCTTTCCAGTTTTATTTTTTTTCCTTCCATATCTAACTCTTAAATGGCAACATTTATTGTTGGAAATAGTACAGACAGCTAAGCTTTTCTCTGTTTTTTCCTTTTTTTGGTGACTTGCAAAGGGGAAAAGAGGTGATCTGAGGATTAATTCCCTATGTGTCTCTATGAAGGCTGTTAGCAATTAACCAACTCGCTCCGGATGCCTCCAAGTCCAGCTGGGTGAGGTTCAAGATCCTTGGCAAAAAAAAAAAATCAAACAACAAACTATGTGCACATAGTATATACAAACAACTTGCATGCAATTGCCTCTTGCTGCCTTCTCTTCATGTAACCTTTCTTTAAACTGAGAATTGTTGAGGTTTTTCCATATTTATAGAGCGTGTCACTCAGCAGGGCTGTAGTCCTGACCAGGACCTTGAGCACTTGAAAAATAAAAATAAACAGGGGCTGATGGGGGGGAGTTATATTCCTACCTGGAGCATTAAGTTAAGAGTGTCTAAGGGCCTTGATCCTCAGCCCTAGCCAAGCTGGATTTAGCATAGGTCATATTAAGGTGGGGCGAAGGGGGCTTTGTGTCATTTTTAGATCCCCTTATCCCGGGCTGTGGAGCCCTGGTGTGATGGATGTGCGGGGAGCTTGGGACGGCAGAAGGGCTGGTGCAGTTGGCCCGGCGCCATCCGGAGATCCTCTCCACCAAAGGCAATTCGGGGGTGACGGGATAAGCCAGCTTTGCAAAGGCAGCTGCTCTGGGAGCCCGGATCTGCCTCGTTATCCATGGAGAATGTCCTCGGCACAGAAAACTTTCTCTGTGGGAAGGCTTGGATGTGGGAATGGATCCCGCGCTGACATGTCTGTGATGAGCGGGGAGGTGCTCCCCTCCGGTGCAGTTTGTTGCTGTCGGAAGAACAAATCAAGGAATTGTCAGATAAAGCCGAGAGAATCTGTAAAAATCGGCATCATCCAAAATTCAGGGCCAAAGAGTTACGACTGCCCGTGTCTTGTGCTCTGAAAAACCTTCTGCCAGGGGGGCTGGATTCCTCCCGAGTCTCTTACGTGACAAAATACAGGCAGAAAAGTGAATCTCATGAATGCTTTTGTAGTGGAAGGCTCAGGATTCTATCTGAGGAGCTGATTCTCAGTCACATCTGTCTATCTTGTTGTATGAATATTGATAATGAAGTCAGAAAGAGAGACTTGTCAGCGTAAGTGCATCAGACTCTGGCACTTGCCTGCTCAGAAGGAGGCGGCTGTGCTGCTTCGCTGCTGTCGGTGGTGCCGGTTTGTTGAAATAATATGTCTCTGCCAGCTGAGAATCTGGCCTTAAAATGAGAAAAGTTGAGATTCCCATTGTTGAATCAGTTTGGCCACATTAAAAATACGTAGCTCTAGAAATGTGTATATGAATATGCTAATGTTTATTTTGCTAAATGTGCTTGCCAGGATGTGCCATGTGGCTGAGTTAGTGTTACTTTAAGAATCCTAATTTTTTGCCTTTTCAGACTTTGGATCTTTTAAACTTGTAAACACAGCATTTTGTTGGCAAAAGTCTCTGTGATTTTATGCATACAGCTGACTTTTATCTTCACTTTTTACATCACCTTAATACTGAAAGAGAGAAAGCACTCATCTGTTTATGATAAGTTTATCAGAAATACTCCAAAGTTTTCCATGACTAAGATATTATATTGTTACAGTGTCTTGCTACAGGGTAATTTCTAGACAACAAACAGAATATTTCAAAGCCCAGATGTCCTCTTTAGACAAGGGGGTTTATATTGATTAGGATCTGCTTTCACCTAACATAGTGTAGTAAATATCACAAAGACGTAATTAGAAAATTTGGTACAATATTTAGTCCTAGTCCCTGTGTGCCAGAATTGTTTGACTACTGAGAAACTGGAGCTTGTTTGCATCCCAGTGTGTTGTGAAATGCAAACTTCAAAGAAAATATTATATCTCCCAACTCCAGCTCGTGAGAGTCTTGGAAGTATAATACAGAAAGGCTTAACAATCCCTGCTGAGGAAAGGGCAATTTGACACTGAAACTACTGTTAAAGCACCGTTGACACACTGGTGGGCAAAAAGTGCTTATTAGAGGAGTCTAGTTACAGTCTCAGGAGCCAGGCAGAGAAAACGCACCCGAGTCATTGTGAAAATTGGCAAGTTGCACCAAATAGATGTATTTTGTGTATGTGTCTGTGCTGTTTTTTCCCCCCTCCTTAACTGCACGTATCTCCATGTTTGCTTCATAGGCTTTCCATAAGATTGGGGCCCTTGCGGTATTCAAATAAAATATTTAGATTTGCAAAACTTCTGGAAGCCAGATTTTACGGGAAAAAAGAAGTTTTTTGTCAGATTGTCAATGTCTGAATTTCATCACAATCTGTTCAGCTGTTTGTTGCAGGCAGGCGTAAAACATAGTGGGTAAGTGTGTGTTTGTACTTCTTATACATATTGAAAGAGGGCTGCCTAATCCCCTTGATGAGGAAAGCTCTGTAAATTATATACATCTGCAGGCACTGTGCATGGGTAGTACAGAAGCAAAGAGGCAGATCAGCAATTTGAGGGAGCAAATAAGAGTTTTCTCGCAGAGTCGGCGATTGGGAACCTTAGAGCAGCCCAGCCTCCTGGTGATGTCATTTACTTGTGGGTTTGTTTGGGGTTTTTTTTGAATGACCCAAATGTTTTGCCTCAAAAACTTTGCCTAGGAGGCCCTTCTACGCACTCAGGATTCCTGGCAAGAGAAAAAAATTTGCTGATGACAGCCCTGAATATATTCTCTTTAATTGTCACTTATGTCTCTGTCCCATCCTCTGCACTTTGCTAAAAATAGTGATTTGGGTTGATGGTTTCAACACCATCTAATGTATGTATATTATTGCATGCAAAACCTACGTAAAAATGTCAGGAATGAGACCTAAGCCAGGAATAAGATTGAAAATCACAAACATGAGAGAAGACCCAAATAATGAGGGTGTTGCAGGGGAATGTTATATTGATGTCTCTGTGTAAATGCATGCAGGCAGAGCAGTAAAGATCCCAGCACCTTCCATTCATAGAGGATTCCTAGAATAATATTTGCCTACTTTTTTTTTTGTAAATATATAGGTAGTGTTTATATTTATTCTCAGCCTTCCTCTGCTTCCTATAATAGCATGATTTGCTAATCATGCTACAACACTTGTAAAGTAAGTGCAGAACATATTTTCCTGTCCATTTTGCAGAGGATAAATTTGTCCAAATTGTAAAGCAAGTGTCTGGCAGAAGTGAGACTAGACACCAAGGATAAAATCCCTTTGATTTCACTGAGGCAAGGATTTTATTCCAGGAGTTTTGTCTCCACTTCTCCACTCTGTCTCCTATGCCCTGTGTATTCTGGGCTTTTGTTGCTACTTGATCCAAGTCTTGGCTCATCGGGTTAAAGGAAAGTCTGACAAAGAGGCAGCAATGGTAGTGTTAACGTGACACTGTAGTTATGGTTTTGTCAGCATTTCCATTATAAACTTCTGTTTGCAGCAATTATAAATCAACCATGAAAAAAAAAAAAAAAAAAGAAGAAAAGAAAAGAAATCACTGTGAAGTAAAACTTGGCATACCAGAGTCCAGGAGGGAATTTTGAGCTTTTGGAAATAATGGCTTCTGATTACCATGGACAGGCATGACATGATGTGCAAATATACACTCCACATTGCACTGGAAAAAACTCAGAACAAGTGTCACCACTTTGTCATGGCCAAGAGTGTGAGGAAAGAGGGTCTTCCTGACTTTTGGAGATGCGAGAAATATTTAATTATTCTCGGAAGCCTCGTATTAAATGCTCTTAACTACTTCTTAATTTTTCCTGTTTACTTTGTATCATCCCATGTCAGGGAAAGAGGATGGATGGCTTTGGGGTTTGCAGTGGATCAGGCAGTCAGCTGGTGTTGATCAGCACAGCTCCACCCAAGTCCAGTGAAGTGAGGTTGGCTTACACCAGTGGACAGTCTGGCTCCATATCGCCTTTCCATGGGAGGCTGCGGCATTTGCTACCCATTTGGAGCACTAGTTCGTGTTTGTTTAACTTTGGAAGTCCATTCTGCCATACTGATTGAATTCCAGTGGCAGCATAGGCATAAGTTGATTTGAAAGTGTTTTTGCTGAGGGCATAGTTGGTTACTTTTAAGTTGTATTGTGCTGATATTTACTGTACTGCATTCCAGGCTTTCTTCTGCTGCGCAGCAGAGCGATGGAGCAGGTGGTGCTCAGCCAGTTTACAACAGTCAGGCTGGTCCAAGAGGCTGCAACTATCACCTACCCAGCACCCAAACTGTGATTTTGCAGGATGAAGCTGAGTCACTGCCCATTCTGGGTCAGAGCTCTGGGCTGTCCCCGGGACGAGCTCCCTCCTGCATCATCATCACTCATGAGTCATGCGAAAGACGAGCTGTTGGCTCATCGGAGCAGCATTCCCCCAGCAGCCGAGCTGGAACTCGAGTCCTTATTTCTGAATTCAGCTTGGAAATAATGACAGCGCCGTAGCAGCTTTGGCTTTCGGTGGTGCTGCTAATAACTGAGTGCTAAATGTGGAGCGGCTCTGCAGGAGTGTCCCAGAGTCAGGTTACGGGGAGCAGGCATCAAAACAAAGGTGCAGCAGCTCGAGGTGACTCACTGAACTGCACGCCGGGGTTGGGTGTAGGGAGGAGAAGCAGCAAAACTCCTTGCTGGGGGTTTTTTAGATGCGACATTTCAGTGATGTACCAACAGAGGAAATTTTGCTTGCAGAATCCTGTGAGCAAAACACTTCTGAGAATGTATGTATACAATTGTTTAAAAAAACACAGGGTTACTGACACAGATGCCAATTTGGTAGGGCATATGGAACATTTACACTTGCCTTTTTCATTCTTTCTTGCTACAGCTGGTACTGATTTAGTATGTGAAATTTTACTAGCAGGAGTGCTAATCAAGACAGAGATTTCTGTGAGGATTTAGTCATTTATGTGGAGGAAAACTATGGGTATCATTAAAAAGTACAAGATCATCTATGAGAGGAACATTATCATTAACAACCTAATTTTTAAAGCAAACAGAGAGAAAAAATCCTACTGTATGTCTTCAGGAGCAGCAGCAGCAGCAGCAGCAGCAGCGAATTATGTTTTTGTAATATTCAGTCACGTCACCTCTAAGTTTGGGCAAAGAAAATTTGAAATTCACTTGAAAAAAAGGCAATAGATGCTCCAAGTGTTTTTTCAACCAGTGTGATAGCCTGTTCTGCTACATCAAATGAATATGGCTGGGAATGGGATTAAATCCAAAAGTCACATCCAAATCCTGGATCTGTGTTTGAATCTGAGGCCTCCATTCAAACCTAACTCTGTGATGGGGCTGCCTTTCACCATCTTGGCATTTGAGAAGGGGCCAACAGTATCCCACATCTAAAATCCAGAGTTTGTAAAATGTCCTTTCCTTTTCCTCAGGAATTACAATCTGGGCCCGGAATGGAGACATTCAGATATTAAATACCAGTTCTGGCCAATTTCTGATGGGACAAGAAATACGATATGCCACCAAGAAGGCAACGAGAGTATATCACTTGTCCAAAGAGGTGATTTTTTTGCATTACACACGGTGTAAAAGATTATGCCCGGGTTTAACTGCCGCTTCCTGCCAAGCTTATTTCAGTGCGAGCAGCAGCAGAATAACTGCTGTGTGTTAAGTCTGTTGTACAGGTGGCCCAGTGATACGGGAGACCTGAGCAATAGCAGCCGACATCTGCGGCCGGAGGTGCCTGCGCGCGCTGGAGCCGTGTGCTGGTCCCCGCGGTGGGCGGCCAGCTGCCCGTGCTCAGGGCTCTGCCCTCATGGAGAGATGTGAGAGGAGCTCTGGAGAGCGCTCCCTGCCCTTTCCCTGCTGCTTTCCCAACTACTTTGGGGACTATGAGGGAAGACAACGTGAGGAGGAGGCTGGGGTGATGCCCCCGGGCGATGGTACTCTGAAACGTCTCGAGGTTTGCCAGTCGATATGTAGATGAAATAAATACCTGCAACTACACAGGAATTCATCTCAGCTTCTCAGGGATTGGCTTCATGTTGAGCTTTCTGAACATCTTCGCAAGCTGCTCTGCTTTGCTGTGGCAGGCACTCTTTCCTAGGGCAAGATAACACTGAGGAGAAAGAAACCAAGGCCCCTTCATTTGTTTCAGGAATGTTAGTGGCATCCCAAGTGCCTCTCTTGTTGGGGAAGGCACTAAACTTTAGGCAGATTCCCAGATATCACTGGATTCAGTAGCTTTACTGCAATGCAGATGGGAGAGGTCTCCTTTGACCCCTACAGGTAATGGCTGTCTTGTGGTAACTTCACAAATGCTGCAAGGTTATCTCATGTATTTTGGCATCTACCAGGGCTTAAACTTTCAAAGGAGTCCTGCTAAGTTGGAATTAAATCCCTTTTTTCACTTTCACAACACCATATTTCATTTAGTTATGACTAAAAATTTCCTAATGTTGCTATTTTCCAGTATCCTACCTTTTTAATCACTAGCAGAAAAGCTGAGGACTTATTGTAGATCTAGAAAGAACTATGTGACTCCTGGATACAACAATGACAATTTTCACTTAAAAGGCTTTTTTCCCAAAATACATATAGCACTAAACATGGTATCTCCAGGGGGCAGGGAAATGGCCATCAGGCTAATTAGCTCAAGGCAAGTGAAACCATAGGGGAAAAGGAAAAACAGCATTTATGTTGGCTTGAGCATTGCTGCTTGCACTAAAACTGCTTGGATGTCTGTGAAAGCCATGCAGAGGTGCTTCTGGCTTTGTGGACTGTGAGAGTGGGTCAGCTTGGCATCAGGGCATCCCAGATCTGATGCCAGCAGCAATGGAACTCCCTTCTCAAAAAACCTCAAGCATTTGACTTGTGTTGTTACAGCTGTCCAAGCTTCTTCCTAACAGAGCAAGGTAAAAGAATCTAATATTGGGTCAGAGCAGGAATATTGTAGGACGTGCCTCTGCCTCCCAGAAAGAAAATGAAGTGAGTCATGATGGAGATTTCACTGCTACCATCAATAAGAACAGTTACATCACCAAAAATGCGCAGTGCAGCGAGCAGAAATCTTAGACAGTTTGTGATGTTTAAACATCTTAAGCACTGTTGAGCGTTTTCTCTACATTTCTTGATATGGCACTGTGGTTTTATTTAAGCAATCCCGAAAATCGTGGCCAGCTGCACCATCTGCCAGAGATGATGCAGGATGGGTGCCTCCAGCATGTCAGCGCTCAGATGTCATTTAAAAGGGAAATGCTTTCTGTACTGGGAACAGGGCAGAGACAAAGAGGCAGGGCAGGCAGCAGGCTGTGCTAAGTGGAAAGAAGAATTGATACCTTTTCTAAGGCCTGACCCGAACATCTGAGTTCCTTCCCTTGGGGTTTCTCACCCCCAAATGTTCTTTTTTTTTTTTTTTTTTTTAGTGTCTGTATGTCTGTCTTTTTTTCCTTTTTTTTCTGGGTACTCACAGATCCAGAAATGTTCCGAGAGATAAAGACCCCTCTGCTGTGGAACAGGTGGCTCGTCCAGGTCATTGGGCGCGATGGTGGCCGTGAAAGCAAAGCGCGTGGCGGTCCCACCTCGGCGCGGGGCGCGGCGGGGATGCGGTTGGCATTTAAAGGTCAGTCCCTGCCAGGTCCTCGGCACGTTCCCAGCAGCAGGTGACCTCCGTGACTGCTCTCCCATCTCACACATCCGCCTCATCAAGGAGCCAGGCTGCACCTTTGTGAAACTGTTTGCAGAAGAACGAGGCGTGATCACAACTAAGCTGAAGGGTGTCATATTCACTTTACCACCGACATGAGGACCAGTGGTTGAATATTCGATTACATGTCAGTCACAGCACATTAGGCAATCTTCCAGTCTGCCAGCTCTGCCCTTCCCAGCTCCCAGCTAAGTGTCATCAGGAAAGAAGTAGCACTGTGAAGGCAGGAACTGGCTTGCTCTGGGAGCTTTGGTCCCCATGAAAAATGTCCTCTCTTATCATTCCAGTGAGTCTGTTGGGTTCCTCATAATCTGGAGAGAGGAAGGATGTCCGTGCCTCCTGGCTGGATTCAAGCCATTCATGGTGCAGTTGCTACTCAATGTCATCTCTAGATTCAAAGGTATAAATGTGTGCAAAAGCAGCAAATGCTGTACCGAAAAATTAGGGAGCTGTCATTCCAACTACATTACCAAAAATATTCTGCTCTTTCAAATAAAGTGGCTATAAAAACTTGTTGCTCTGACCAAGCATTTTCTGGACTGTTTTGCTTGCAAATTACTTAGTGAAAATATGCTAGGACTGGAAGTTAAGGACTGTGGACAATTTCCCACTTTGCTTAAGCCAGAAAAATCCCATCTCAGCTCCAAGAAGGAAACTACTTTCCAAAATCTCATGCAGAAAGTCCCGGTTCAGCTGGAACGAGCTGTTCCGTTTGTGCTCGGTGGTTTCTGGAATAATAAAAAGCCCTGTATGCCCATGCCAGCAAGCACAAGCACCAAAGGATGATGTGGGTAGAGAATTCCCTTTTGGAATTGGCATTAGGGCCTCATTATGGTTTTTGTTAAGCATCCTCCACCTGTTTTCACCAGCCACGTGAGAAGTAAACGGGTGGTGTTCCCACTTTGCATCTTCTGCTTCCAAGGTTGAGCTGTGCCTCCTGTTTGGAGAGTTTCAAAGTGAATTTGAAATCAAAGGAGACAACACTGCCGTGACTGGGTGGGACATTCATAAGCAGAACTTTAGCTTTGTCTACTTTGATTTTAGATTCACTTTGAGTGTTTTTCTGACAGGAAGTGCAGGCATCACAAGACTCTTGGTAGCAGCATCACCATTAACTTTCCAAGTGACCCTCACTATTTAGCTGGAGAGACAATAAGACTGTGGTGGGTGTCAATGGGAATAACCTTTATGATACTTCCAAAGCTTCAATTCTGTCCTCGGGCTCCACAACTCCAAGAAATACTTAGAGGGAGAGACTGCCTGCGGAGTGAGGAGTGCAGTGTGATGGATGAAACAATAAAAATGACACCGCTGGTAAAACTGAAGGTTTATGTTTTGTGCCTATGATTGATGTCAGGGTGGTGGCATCTGGACCCTGTGTCACATTACGGGTGCAGCATGAGACCCTCCGTGTGGCAGGAGGGCTGCACCCAGGGCTGGTAAATCCAGGGAGGTGAATTTGGCCTGTCTGGTGAAAGAACACCTCCATGAGGAATTGTCTGCAAGGATTGAGGACAGCTCTCAATAAAAGAGTGGGGTGGAAAGCGCAGGTCTCCATTTTGGGTTGCTCTTGGAGAAAATGGCTGTTTTCCCCCTATATCACCCAGCTCCTCCTTGCCCATGTTGGAAAAGGGCATCCTGAGTGCTGACAGCAGAGCTGTTACAGACAGAAGGACTGGGCTGAGAGCAGCCAGGGAAGTGCACCTTACTTTTAAAAAGAAAGATGTGTCTTGACAGCTTGCCAAATGCCACATCTGCCTTTTTTTGCACCTCTGTGGGTGAAGCTGAACAGCAAGGTGGTGAAGATGAGCAAACTTATCCATTAACTGCGTGAGATCCACTCTCTCCTTTTCTGTACAACAGCTGTAGGTGATTCCTGACTGGAAAGACCTCCTGGAAACCCCATCTGCAACACCTAGAGGGGAGGCACAGCTGTGAGCTCCCTGTGGTGGGGTGAGGAGGCACCACACCACTAACACCTCAGATGGGCTGGGAGGAGGGTGGGGAGCATGGGCACTGGTAAATGGTTTCTTTTTTTTTTTCCTCCCCCATTGTCAGTTGTCTTTGCTATTGGAATTTTTTTTCATCTTTCATGATGTCTCTCCATTGGGGAATGCTGATGAGACCGTGCAAGCCATGATGTCCTTTGAATTGGCTGTTTCTCAAGAGCTGAATCTGTCCTGCAGTTAACCAGGCAAGTCTAACTTGGTTTATCTGATAAGGTGGAATGATTTGGGTGTTGTATCTCTAGTGTTGCGTTTTTATTTCCTGCTCACAATGATATTAAATCATAACCTGCTGATCTGCAGCTTCCTTGGTGGGAATATTTTGCCTGTGACACTGAGTCTGTGTTTTGCATGCAGCACGTTGGCATTGTGTAAATGTTATGAACAAGTTCTATTATCTTTGAAACCACAACAGTTATAATTATACTCTGAAGATGCTGTAGTGTTTCAAATGTGCCTGCAGTAGTAGTGCTGTGATGAAAACAAGGTGTGTCCCTGCAGCTTTTGCTGTGTTCAATGACATCATAATTATGTTGCATTCAAGCTTAAACTTCTGTCCTTAAACACAAACCACTTGTGTGAAACCTCTTATGTTTTCCTTCTCATTTCTTGAGATAGTCCCTGGACTAAAATTAGTTGAAGCAGTGAATAAGGAAGGGTGGTGCATTTTACAGGCTTTGAGTGGGTTTTGCTGTGGATAAGTTGTAGGTAGTTTGTGTTGTAGGATTTGAAAAATGAATGAATGTTATTTAAAACCTCCAAAAGGGCATCTACTTATCAGCTTGTTGGGCTGTGATCTCCTAGTCCTGGGGTATTTGACAGTCCTGTGATTTGTGATATTGGAATTACATTAAAAAAATTATGAACAAAGCTGTGACATTGTGAGTGTGCAAAACAAAGCTTTTATTTCTGAAGTGAATGCATTTTTAAGGGTGAAATACCTCAGGCATGTGGCCTTATATGTTGATCTACCTGAGCCTTCTCCTGAGTGGAGATGTGTAGCCTGTCCCAGTGGCATGACTGTGAAAAGCTGTCCAGGCACCCAAGTGCCTCCATCTTCTTTAAAGCTGATTTCATGCCTACTCATGCTTGTTCATAAAGTTCCAAGAAAGAAAGATTTTATCTTGTTTCAGTTTTTAATTTAAATTGTCCTAAAACACAAGCTCTGCTTGGATCACACTCACTAGATGCCCAGAGGTGTCAGTTTCTAAAGAAGGCTTTTTCAACCCAAGACTTGAATCCCTTGTTGCTCCCTGGGGATACAGCAGTGTGTCCATATCCCCTCTCTCCCACTGGTGAGCAGTGGCATTGCTGCTGGTTCTGTAGCACTGAAGCAGCCCAAGCACATCTTTGAGCCCATAGCCAGAGGTGTTATGAACACTAGGAACCACAGTAACATCTAAAAATAACCACAGAGCAAAACTGGTTGAAGAATAAGGCAAGGATTTTCCAACAAATATCTAATTACTATATTAAAAATATTTCTTTCATGTAAGACTTAGCTTAACTAACTCTGTAAATTAAATGTGGCATCTTTCTAATGCTTCTCTGAGTCTCTGTGATTGTTTTCATTATTGTTACGATTGTAACTGTTGCTAGAATGAAATTATTTACACATAGAGCTAAATGATTATTTTCATTGCTATTCAGCTCCTGGCTGCATTAGACGGCTACGCTGCAGCCACAAATACCCATCCTCTTCAAAGCTGCAGGTTTCCCCCTCCTTGGGAGTGGCTGTGACCTGGTGTCCCCATTGCTTAGTGCATCCAGGGCATATCAGGACATGTCAAGTGGAAAATGGCAGATAAAGGGTCCTCTGCCATCACAGCAGAGTGGAGCTGCTTTGGGCTTTTTTACTGCATGGTGGGCACTCAACCGCTGTCTGCTCACTCTGGGTGCCTCCTGAATGGCTGCTCTCACTTCAGCAGGCTCTTTTCCATGTAGGAACCCCTGCTCATCCTAAAGTATCCCTTAGTGTGTGACTCCATACGGGCTCCACGGCTTTTGGTGCTTTAGAAGCTTCCATCAAGTTTTCGGAGCTTTTTCCTATTTGCCTGCCCTTTTATTTGCCTTTGGTAAACCTGGATAGCATGGAAACATCCCCTGGACACCAGGGCAGTGGTGGAGCACTGACCAGTAGGGCCATAAAAGCTGATGAGGTGTGTAAGCAGCAGAGCACATAATGACCACGAGTCTGTGGCACTTCATCCTTAACACATGGACAGACATGGTCCAGGGGATAAAGTGCTCATGGAGAGCCAGGAGAACTAACTTTGGATTCTGGATTGGCCCCTGCCCTGCCTTGCCTGTGACATTTTGAGGGTTGCTTCCCCACCCATGGCTTTGCTATTTTCCTGTCTGGAAAGAAAGGGGGAATGCAAGTGTCAGGTGTGAGGGATTGCAAAGCCACATCCTGATTTATGAGAGGTCACAAACATCGTGCCTGAGATCCTGATGGGAGATTCTGGAGAAGTGCAGGGAGTTGGGCAGGTGCTTGGTTGGAGCAAATCAGGGTAGCTCAATTAAAATCAATAGATTTATTCCATCTGGAGTGAAAAAGGCTTTCCCAACAGTTAAACCTCTGGTCCTTAATATGTAAGAGGAGTTAGGGATGATGATCCTTCTCTCCCAGGAAAGGTTGTGCCCAAGAACAAGAATTTATGAACAAAAGACTGTGGGCTGTGGGATTTGTTACAAACAATAAGGATGTGTGGAGGTGAATCATAGGGCAATTTTATTTAGGAAACATGGAAAATAAACTAGAAACTCTCAAGTTACCTTTGACTCCTTGGCAAGGGCAAATTAAAATTGGCAACTCTCTGTCTAGCAATATAAAAGCATTAACATCTGCAGAGCTTCTGTTGGTAAATTTATGGAACAGACTGAGTAAAACTGATGTAAAAATGGAGCAGGCTTTGGATATGAGCAACTTTCAAAGTAGATAGTCTTTCTGGAATTGGTCTGCAGCTTGCACTGGTTTAGATAAACTTGCCTAGTTGACCTACCTCAAATCCCAACCTGGATGCTCTTAAAACAGTTTTTTAAAAATGATCCCCCATTTCCAGAGGTAAAACAAACTGACATAAACCCAATTTTAAAGTATTCACAAAAAATTATTAAGTGTTTTAAAAGCATTTCAGTTACAAGAAAAATCACAGCTTAATGCAGGGAACTTTTGCATAGACTGGGCCTTCATTTCCAAATTCTGTAGAGTAATATGACACAATAGACTGAGGTGCTGATTATGCCACAGATAATGTAGTTGTTAATGATCAAGTTAATGTTAAAAGCCATTACTGCTCATTGACATAATTCTCAGAACATTATACTGGAGAAGTGCACCTTTTGTGTAGCAACAAAATGACAAAATTGAAATGTTAAAAGTTGAGTGCCTGAATAATAGCCTGTGAAATCATTTAGACAAGATCATTGTTGTTGCTATTGTAGAAGAACCAGAGAGTGACAGAATGAGACAAAAAAAAAGGAGGGGGAGGAAAGGAAAAAAAAGCAGGCACCAGAGTGTCTCTTTCCTGAAGGGAGATGTAAGGTAGAGAGGATTCCTGCTCCTCTGTTCTCTCTCTGCCTCTGCAGTTTGGAGGGCCTTCATCTAACAACAGAGCACCCTCCTCTGGCAGCTCGCCAAAAATGAACGCCTGGCTGGAAGCATCGGGATGGGGACAGGACCGCTGGTGTAGCATCATCCCAACGCTGGGCTGGGAGGCTTTACCCGGCACGGGGGAAGAACCCTTTTATTTGTCTGCTTGCCAGGGAAATCTAGGACAGTGGCCACAGCGTTATGTTAAAGGAAAAAAAAAAAAAAAAGCAGAAAACAACAAATGAGTAGTGGGAGTTTTTTGCTGTTTTGCCCTGAGAAGGGATCCTGTGCGATTGCAGCTGCTTGGTGGGGTGAAGGTCATGGGCTGGGACTCCTTACCTTAAACCTGGAGGATTTGCGGGTGACTTTCTAAAGTCTCTGAGCCCTGTGCCACCCACGGGCATCTCTGACTCTCTGGGCTTTAATAAACCCGAGAAAGAGCACAGAATTGTGGTAATGGGCTCCGCAACAGACAGGCTATTAAACGCCCGCAGTGGAGGGACACTTTACTGAGCAATATACTGTACAACAAGCCTGTGTTAAAACATTGACCCACAACATTTGGTCCATAAAAATAGTTACGTTCGCAGGGACTCCTGGCAGTGATAGTTTTAATGCAGGGTCTGTGTCATGGTATAAAATAAATGACTTCCGACATTGCAGTAAAGGCTTAGAAAGCTCCATTGAAAACCTTTCTGAGCACAGCAATGAGCACATAGTGCAAGTACCTGCAAGCGATGGTAGTTTCCTTCCTGAACGACCCTCAACGATCTGCTTTTGTGCAGAAACACCCTTCAGCCCAGAAGCCGGGCCCTCCCAGCCCTCCTTGCTATCCTTGTAAAGTCAGGCAAATCACTGTGGAAAAGGTATTGAGGGCACTTCGCTGGATTGTTTTCATCCTGGATTTTCCACCCAGCACAGTTTTCTGCTCTTCTAAAGAGTCACCTGCATCAATTGGACTTGGTTTGTTTAGCATCTCCCAGCACAAAAATATCACTATGCAACCTTTAATGAAGCTGCTTCTTTTTATTAAGTTCTAGTAAGAGCTAGTAAACTTGAAGGCAAGGGGTTTCAGTGTCATTTAGCGCAGTTTACCTCCTTTTCTCCAGCATGAGCCAGGTCCAGACATTTTTTTTTTTGTTTTCAGGTACGAAGGTTGAAATCAAAGAACATCCATCTCAAACCAAGAGAATTCTCCCTCCAGGCTGCCAGGCCACTCTCCAGCCTTCACTGTTTTCCTCTCTAAAGCATTAACTTTCCTGGAGGGCTTTGATTATTGTCCTCCTGTGGTTCCTGTAAGCTCCCACCAAACCATCCAGTACATTCTCTGCCTCCAGTGACTGTCTTTCTCAGGATATCTTACTACAGGGTCTGCTACTCTTGGCACTCTCTTCCTGTGACCCCAGCCACTATTGAATTAAATCTCCTCCATGGTTTGGCTATGAATTGCAGCCTAAAGTCCATAACTAAACTGTGCACGGCATTGGAATTCAGCAGGAGCTGGGGCCAGCGATTAGGGATGGTAGACCCTGCCACTTTATCTGTCATGACAGGAGGGAAATTTTAGGGAAGGAAAATTACTGGCAGGTCACAGTTTGGAAGGAAGGTAGCACTAGGATAGGGCTTCTGTTTCTGCTGTGCTCATTGCTGTAGTGTGAAGGGTTGTGCAATTCCTTAGGAAAAGTTAGAGCTCCACAGAAGGGACTAAACCTTCTTCTACTGCTTCTTGCTGTACAGATATGGATTATTATTTTTTTTAAGGTATGGTCTTCCAGCTTGAAAAAGCAATTTTATTTTCTTCTGTTTTCAGGAAAGATAAATCTGAACAAGGAAATCTTTCTTAAAATCAGGAAAACTTGTTCCAGAGGCAGATCCCCACAGCTGGAGGTTTTCCATGCAGGTGTCTTCACCTCTCAGGAACAGACTCTGTGCAGCTGACCTGCCTGGGTGCAGCTGCTCCCTGGGGCTGCGGAGAGCAGATGGTGCCCATGG
>WAAE01000066.1:30000-58573 GCA_013400495.1 Nicator chloris
TAGGTGCTACTGAGCATCATTTAATGTGTGTCTCAAGACAGGCTGGAAAAGCTCCTGTTTATATGGGGTCAAAGTGGGGAGGGGGATAAAGGAAGGAGGGACTGCATGGGAATTGCATAGGGATGTGCACACAATTTTCCTCTGTGGAGGGAAACAATTTTTTGCAAGGATAGGGAAGGATTTAGGTTATCTTGTGTGACTTCTAGCACAGCATCACTTTCATCAACCATAAAATCCAGCTTGAGGTGTCAGTGAAGCCTGAAGTGCAGCTGGGACTCAAATTTATGATACATCTGAAGTCTTGGAGAGGGGTTTGATGAAGTATTGGCATACTGGGAATCCTAAGAGAGATCCTGCCTAGCTTGGGTGGTCTCTCCCCTCAGCATGGTGCCTGCTCTGCATCCCCGTAGTCTTGTGAGATGACTGATCTGGTCTGGTGGCTCACAACTGCCAGGAAAAGTTGGTCCTGCTGCCCTGCCTGCTTTGGCTGTGCATTCCCATGCTCTCTCCTGCAGGAAGTCTGGTCCGTGTCCAACCCCTTGGTGGTCTGGTTCAGCATGAACAGCTCTGAGAAAAGCAACCCAGCAAGGAGGGTTGGAAACATGCAGCTGGGACTAGAAACTGAGTTAAACCTCTAGCAGGAGCAGTCTAAGAGGGCTCAGCTCTCTTGGGAAGCCTCACACTATTGATATCCCTGTGGTCTGAGCTCCCTCTTCTAGAGTATTCCATGGAAATACTCAAGGCATCCTTCTGGAGGCTTGAATTAACACAGAACTCTGACCCTCCTTCTCTGAACACCTGGAACATCCTATTTTTCTTTTCCTTAGCAGCTTTCTTTTAGCTCAGTCGGAGGGAGTGAGAATGAGTTCACCTGGCTTCAGAAGTCTACATCAGAGCTCATTTGGCCTTCCTTTAAACCAACAGGGAAAACAGATCCTTCAAAATGCATTTCATCTGGCCTGGTTTTATATCTAGTTTAGGATGAGGTTAATCCCACATTAATGGCATCTCCTTTTCTAGCCTGACTGTGAGAAGAGCCCAGCTCAGATGTCTCCAAGATAGACATCTGCATTTGGTCACATAAATCCCACCCGTAGAGCTGCTCCAGTAATGTGATGAACCCAGATGAATGGCTCCAATTAATAACAACAATAATAATGTAAGCTCTACACTCTAAATATAGAAAATAATTTCAGTTCAGTTTTTTTCAGATGAAAGCCAGATCTTTCCTTGGTGTTGGGCAGATTATTTTTGACTCAAGAGAGGCTCACGGTGAATAGTTGGTTGCAATTGGTCAGGAGCAGTGGTGGTACCTCCTTTAGGCAAAGTAAACAAATATGCTCTTCCTGCTGATAGGAATAGGAAAATCTCCCAATTTGAATGTTTGGTTTCGTTCTTTTGAGGGAGATTGGAAAGCAGTACCTCTGTTGAAGATATCCTTTGTAAAAGCACAATGGTTGCAACTTTCTGTAACTGCTTGCGACCCCCAAACTGACTCTTTATTTTATTAGTTTCTCATTCAGCTCGAGCTGAAGCAAACAAATGAAACTAGTTACTCTTGAAGTTGGGTATTGCCTTCTTGAGCTTTATGAGCCTATTTTTCTGAAATTAGACATTGCCTAACTATGTGGAATGGATCCAGCAAAACTCTTTTCTACAGCTACAATTTTTGCAGTCACACAAGTGTTTTGTGGGCTACCTTTGGGTAGGCAGCAGTGACATCCAGTGGCCAGCGACCTGATCACAGGTCTTCTCCCTGAACCTGTCTCACCTGGGACATCCCTCCCCTGGGTAATGTTGTGAGAACCCATTGAGATGTAATACGCTCATTCTGCTCAGTGTTTTTTTGGGAGTTTTTGTTGGTTTGATTTGGTGTTTTTCTGTCTGAGAGGTTCTAAAATCCTCAGGTAGATCTTCTCCAAAACACCAACAAGGACTATGGAAATCTGATGAACCCCCAAAATACCCACAACTTTTAGACTGTTGGTTTCAACAACAATAAAAGTACTTTAATATGGTTGTCCACAGAATGTCTAAATATGTATTGAAGGAAAAGGTGTGGATATTGATGTTGGAAACGTTTGCCCTTCTCTGGATTCTCTACAGACAGGATACAAAAAGCCTGTGGGAAATGGAGCATAGCAATAGAGACCCTGCATATATTGTTTTAGTATTCATTTATTTACTTTCAAGGCAAAGAGTCTGATCTCGAGTGAGTCAGTTCATTGCAGACTAAGAATGAAGACTGTGGTTTTTCTTTTTGATTCCCAAGAATGAGCATGTTCAGGATTAGATCCACAGTTATGCACCTCCAAGTGCAGGAAAATCAGTTGAACTGGTGGTGCATGTTCAGATGACTTGTGCCACTGCCACGTTCATATGGTCTCTGAGCCTCTCTAAATTGGTTGCCCATGGTCCACCTTAACTTTAAATAGTTACTCCTTTCAGTTATGTCAGCTACTTAAATTTATTTGCAGACAGTCAATTCATATTGATCATAACTCGACCTTACAGTGACCTTGAGCAAAGGTACTCTGTGACTGCTATAGATATTGTGATCAATACTGGAGAGCAATTGACTACACCTAGTTACTGATAAATGAAGTTAAAAAAAAAATAAAAAAGTAGACTATTTTCAGAAACAAAGATAACTGCTCATTTAGTCTGCTGTTTGTGAAGGTTTAATATTGATACATGAAGTTATAATGACATCCTTGGGCATTCTCAAATGGTGGAAAACAATAGGGTGCAGAGTCACTATGGCACATTAAGGAGAAAGAATCATTAGTTCCCAACTTCAAATAAGAAATTTCATGATATTTATGACAACAACACTGAGAACAAACACACTTACTTAGCAGTGCTCATCGGAGAAGGCATGTATCAAACTGTGCCTCTTTTCTTTATGTGCGAGCCAGGTCTAGTGAAATAAAGCACTGCATTACCGTGCACAGAACAAAGCCTTTAGTACCACTTATTCTACTTTAGCACCACTCTCCTTTGCACATTTGTGCCTGAATTAAATTGAGCATCCCCAGGTATAACCAACTGTAATCATGAGGAAGAGATCACTGTGGTCTCAGCACATCTGCTACACATTGATACCCCTCCCCACACTGCCTGAAGTTGAAAGGGAAGATGTGAGGGATGTTTTCCCCTGATATTCCTCTCACTTAGCTCAGAGTCCCACTGAGCAATGGGAGCTAAGTACCAGCAGCTGAGACAGAAGCAAATGAAAGTCCATTGGCAAAATGGTAGTAGGCTGCAAGGGAGGGTGGCTTTACCCCCAAATCTACTGGTTTCTGTACAGGAGAAGCCTCTCCAGTGTGTGTCTAGGTGTGAGCTGTGATGGCCACAGGATGCTCTGGGGACATGGAAGCAGCAAAACTCACAAAGGTGCAAGTGAAGCTCACCCTTACCAGTGGCCCTGAGCGCACTTTCTGTCAACGCTGCTTGCAACATGATCTGGGTCTGGCATTTTACATGTTTTGGGGTTTTTCAGGAGTAGATTTCTACATGTGTGACATTCTTTACAAAAGAAAATAATTAAATGGTGGGATGGTTCTAGCTACGCAAATCAGAAACAGGAGGGGAAACGTTTTGCAGGCACAGACCTCCCATAGACCTCCCTGTGCTCTTCCGCGTTTCCCCCAGGCGCTTCAGTTTCTCTGCCCATTCCTAAAGTTAATCTCCTGATCACATTTCCTCAGTCCCATATAGTAAGTGTGCTTTTGCTTTTTCTTCCCTCCACACTTCCCTCTGTTTTGTAGAGACAGTGTCTTTCTGCAGGCTCCCTCTATGTCTGACTCTTCAGTCAAGTTATTTATTAATAAACTGGTGTTTCAGTGAGCTGGCACATCAATACAGCACAGAGTGGTTCAGTTAGCCAGCATTCTGGGAAATCCTTTGCTCTATTGAAGAACTGTAAATCTCCATTATTGCTTTCCATAGCACAAATAAAGAATTGCCTCTTACCTTCGCAGCATTCTCTTTGTTAATTTTTAAGGGTGAATGCATGCATAGTCCCTAGCAAAATGGATCTGCTTATGCCTAGCCTGGATACAGGGCATTTATTGGGTTTTGGGTTGGTTATTTTTTGGTACAGCTTCAGCTGCTCCCTGGAAAATCAGCCACAGCAAAGGGGAGCCAGGGTGAGCACAGCAGGAAGCAATATTGAAACGTTGGGATGAAAATAATCATCAAGACTTTAGGATTTTTTCCAAAATGAACCTAAACTGGAGGCTTTGCCGATTAGCCCATGACTGATTGAAGAGGTATGTCACCTGCTACTACATGGCAGCACATCCCATCACATTACAATTGCCTGCCTGGAGTCATTATGGTGTATTACATCCTTTTGTTATCAAACTGTGTCATGTTTCATCACAGTCAGGAGCAGCCGGATGGAGACGTGGCTGACACGTTGCCTGTAACAGATGCAATAAGACATAGCATCCAAAACACATACCTGCTTTTAGTCAAGGCTCAATTTGCTCAGAGCGTATTTTGACATATCTAGAGAGGGTTTGAAGTCACAGGTAATCCCCTTCTGTGTTTTCCAGCTCTTGCTCAAGGCACAAGTCTTTCTGTTGGACCAGGGAGAAATACAAGCTTTAAATTTCTTGGCTTGTTGCAGCATCATCAAATAGGTATGAAAACTTGCTTAGTCTAGTTAGTGCAATAAATGCATGAGACTTGGGAACATTAGGCACTTTGGGAAGGTTCTTTTTCAAGCATAATCCCAAAGCCTTAAAGAAATAAAAAAAAAGACTTCTCCTCTTTAAAAAAGTGTGAAAATGGAGAAACTCAGGTAAAAGTACCGAGACTGGGCTTCCAAACTGTGCGGTGTATTAAGATAGTGAAATAACAAAAGAAAAAAAATTTCTCATATTCATCTTGAATTAAAACAAGTTTTTAACATGAATGCATATGACATTCATGGCATGCCAAATGAATTCTTTATGATCAGAGCCACTGCAATCGATACTAAATGAATTCATAATAAGATACTTAAAATAAACTGTTACCACAAAAAAACCAATAAAAGGCCATCATCAAAACTGCAGCCTAAATAAAGCCCAGCAAGATGGTGCCAGCTATGAGAGTCAATAGTAATTCTTTATTCATTATTTTGTTTGACCTCTTTCTCTCCCTCTTGTTGTAATATTCATACAAATCTTCTTGAAGGGTGGGATGATGGTGTGAGAGGTGTGTGGTGTGGGACAGGGGCAGAGTCAGGGGCAGCACAAAGGAGAGGCTGCTGGATGGGGATGAAGAAGCACCAAGGTGATATTAACAAGAAGAATGGCAGAAAGTGGGAAGGGAAGAAGAACAAAACCATGAGAGTTAGATGGACAAGGCATAAAGAAGGAGTAGAGGGTCCCTCTAGTAGAGGCTGGTGGGTGATGGGAAAATTAATACTTTATAGGACATACTACTTCCAAAACTTTTTTGTTGGTGGTGGGTTTCTTGGTTGTTTTCTTTGTTTTTTTTTTTTTTTCCCTTCCTATGAATTAACACTTTATTTGCCTAGCTTCTTCTAAATCTTCTGGACCTCAAAAGCTGGAAGCTAGAAGCACAAGTTAATCTAGTAGAGGCAGCAACCCAGGAGCACAGGTTCCTCTGTACTTGGGCAGTCTGTCAATATCTATTTTGCTATGGGTAGACTTATCAGGTCAGGAAAAAATACTTTTCAAAGAAGAGTGTGTGCAAGGAAATCCTCTGCACCAGTTACATTACCTACCTGGAGCTGTCATGCAACCTCTGAAGGAAAAGGAATTACCTGTGCTGTACTGGTATAGCTGACAGCTAAATCTGCCCTAATCTGCCTTAATTATACTCTTCAGAACAGGGTCTTTCTGGTGATTTGAGGGCAGGAGGTTCAGCAGGGAATAAAAGTCAACTGCTTTTCCTTCTAGTTAGAATAGGGGGGAATTAGCTGGATGACATTAGGAGAGTTTCTAAATATCTTTCCTGCCAATATTTGATTAGGGACTTTAATTTCATTAGACAAACTGATTTTTTCATTAGCCAAACTGATTTTTTCATGCATTGCTCTCTCCTTTTAATGTGTAAATTACATGGGATTTGACTCTCATTACTCCATTGATGTGGGTGATGCCTTCAAACGGACACTGGCGCCGTGCTCACGGCCGGGTCTCCTGCAAGGAGCTGCTTTGTGCTTTGCTTTGGGAAGAGATCCCGTAAACACCCGGTTCAGCATCCCCTTGCACACTCTTTGTCAGGAAAGAAAATCCCAGCACCTGACCTGGGTCTCCTGGTCGGGATATGAAGTAGGATTTCACCACACAAAAAGCATAGTTCAGGTAAAATTGTGGAGATTATGGAGGTCACAGTTCAACATGTGTGTGCCCATTTAGAACTTGAGCAGTTCAGTTGCAATGAATTCAGGGCAGCCTTTGCTTTTCCAAATCAAGATTGCCATAATTTGTTATCTTTTGATAATATTAATTTTGACTGTATATATCTCATGTCTCATCAGTTTTTTATTAATATTGCCACCATTTAAAACCACTTTTACTGAACAAACGAAGTATCTAAGCAGTGGCACGGAAAGGTATTTCAAAATGGATTTTTCTGTGTTCATTTGGGGTAAAATGAAGTTGAAAAAGAGAAGCCAGATGAAGTTTCCAGGTACTTCTGTAATTATGAATGAGCAATTTCAGCTACAGTCCTAAAGTCTGGATCACTGTGCACCATGTTCTTTGCTGCCTGGTGCTCTATATGCCCAGTAAAACATTGGGGGATGTAACTGTGCTGGTATTAAGCATATGAAACAAAAAGAAAATATTTTGGTTCCAAAGGCACAACAGTTGAGACTGAGATTCCATTAAACCTTATACATGAAGCTGAACTGATCCTTGTTTTACTGGCTCCTCAGAAAATACAGGTGCTGAAGGAAGAGAGCCCAGCTGTTATTGCCGGATAAAACTCTCTGCTTGGAGTGGAAAAAGTAGGATTTAAAGCAGTGTTTGCTGTTGCTGCATAGCCTTTTAAAAGGAAAACATGAGCTTTTATTATTGAGGCTGTTATGGGAACACCCATCATTTTTATAGGCTTGTGCTTTGGTAAATAAACATGTTGACAGAATTTCTATAATTGTTTTGAAAGTATTTTTAATAAAAAGAGCACATTTTGTGTGATGTTGAGTAGATCTGTTCAGAACAGAAATAGAAGGAACTTTGATATTTCTTTTTTTTTTTTTTAATTTTAAACCAGTTCTGTGTTGGGAAAGACTGAACCAAACATGTCAGCAGAGGTCTGGGTGATGCTGTTCATTGGAAAAGCCAAGGAAAGACAAGGTCTCTTGCTTATTGAAGAGATTAACGATTTAGCATTAACAGGGTTGCAATATTGCATGGTTTAGCCAAATTGTAACATTCTGTTTGTCAGAGTTGTTAAAGGTTGGGTTCTGGACTCAGGTCTTTGATGCCCGGGAAACAAAACTAATCCATGTATGGAAATACTTCAGTTTCAAGTTTCCAAATGTTTGTGAGTTCTCAGGGAATAAAACTCAAATTTGGATTATAAGAAATGAGCAGAAGTTCTCAATCAAAAACTGTTTTTCTGCAGACTGTCCTTTACGTTTTTTCAGATTCTCTACGTCAGACAAAATATTTTCCTCCATGTTATATCATAGGTATGGGTTTATTTATACTAAATATAACATCATTATATAATAAGTTTTCTTGGAGTGCTTGGTACTGTACAAACCACAAAAATTTTTGCTCCAGTGACCTTGTAATATAAAACTGAGGGAGCAATCACATTGCATTATGTGCCAGTGTGGTGAAATTAGTTTTGCACTGCCTAGGCAAAAGGATCTCCCTTGTCATCCAAATTACAGGACTGGGGCCCATATGTATGCACTCTGCCTGTTTGTTTATGCCATATGAATGGTAATACCAGGAAATATTTTTAAGGGTTGATGTCCCTTTTCCCTCTGCATTTGTGGGTTTTGTTGGTTTTTTTTTTAATATTTCTCTCCTGAGTAAAATGTGTCCATTCAACAGAGTAGAAATGAGGTATGTTAATCTTCCAACATAAATATGAAACACTTTCAGTTGTTTTGCTGTCATTAGTTGTCCAGCTAAAGTGCAGAGACCAATTTGCAGGCAGGTCTCATAATACAGAAAGTGTTTGTTGAGGTGAGGTATACAGGAAGAAACACGGATGTTTGGCCAAGGAATAAGAATAAGCTTTAAACTCGCAGAATTTCTTCTTCATTGAGTTTTCCTTAAAACAGACTTATTTCTATCTTATATAATTCAAAGCTCATGCAGCCAAAAGAGGGAGATATTCTAGCAGGAGGGGTGAACTTTTTAAAAATCATCATGATTCTCTTCTTTGAAAAGAGCAAATTTTTTTAACTAGAGAAGTTGACTGAGTTACGGGTTCATCTAGAACTCTTAGAGACCTAACCCAAGAAAGGAGAATCACAAAATTAATGGCTTCTTCTTTCAGCTGGGAGGGATATATGGGACAATCACAGAGGATTTCATAATCTTTGCCTTCAACAAATCAACAGAAGAACCTCAAAAGATGCATGCTTAGGTATTTTCTGAGCAAAGAGTTTTCAATGGCTCATGGACTCATAGAATGGTTTAGGTTGCAAGGGACCTCAAATATCACCTCAGTCCAACCTCATTGCCATGGGCAGGGACACCTCCCACTATCCCAGGTTTCTCCAAGCCCCATCCAACCTGGCCTTGGATACTTCCAGGGATGGGGCAGCCACAACTTCTCCAAGCAACCTCTGCCAGGGCCTTGCCACCCTCACAGAGAAGAATTTAATCCATATATCGGATCTAAACCCCCCCCTCTTTCAGTGTGAGCCCATTACTCCTTGTCCTTGCCCTATCTGGGCACTTATTTACCAAAATATCCATAAAGTGGAGCAGGGAGCTGTTGCAAAGACCCAGCTGACCAGGAGGGCCACAAAGACACCTTGAGTAACGCCCTCCAAATGCCACTTCCCAGCTGGCCTGCTGGCTGAGAGATGGACTTCGTGCATGATGGAAATGTGGACAGACCCCACCTTCTGCCCCTGGGGAGGTTGCTGGGTTTCCCTGAGCCCTGAGGATTCAGCCCTGCGGGCCTTTTGCTGCTGTTTGAGGCATATGATATGGATATTGGTGTTTTTGGTGAGGCGAGGGCTCTCTAAGGCACGTATCCCACCAGGCTCCGTGGAGTCTGCGCTCTGTGGAGATGTATAGGCAGAGATGGAGGGCAGCCAAGAACGGCTGCAGCTCAGGAGGGCGAGTGCTGTGCTATGGAATGGCTTAGATTGGTTTCAGGGCCTTCCTTTCACTAATATTTGTTACTTTTCCACGGAAAATAGGAGTAGGCTTGCGTTTCAGGCTTCTTTAAACCTCAGATCATCTGGGTTTCATAGGTACCCGTCATACCGTAAGCTTAAATGTTCTTTTTCTCACATGTTCCCTTTCAAGCCGAGTCAAGGCAGATTTTTTATTTTTAAACATTTGGAGTTTGTTTTCATAAAGTTTCTCCAATCAAGACAGTATCCAAGCCATCTTGGTTTGCCGTCGTACATCCAGTATTACTACATTAGCTCTTAATAAAGAACTCATGCAAAAACCAGATTCCCTTCACACTAACTACAGAAACATGTTATGGGAATGTGACCATAGAGCTGTGTGGAAAATGATATTACTTGCAGAAGATTTGTTGTCACATAACAGCCTGCTCATCTGCTGATTACTATCTTACGTTTATTGTGCATCTTCCTTTGTGCAGTGATACTTTCAAAAGTGTTTAAAATCTCTGCAGTAAAACAAAATAATAATAATTAAAAAAAAAAATCCCGACATGCCTCTGCTAGCATCGAGCTAAATCCAAACTAAAAGCAAATTTATACATATGCTGTATATTAAGCTTAACCAGGGTAACGCCCCTTTCCTTTGGTTTTTGGAAAAGAGTCCCACATTGTCACATGTAAAGGGACATTTCAGCACTGATTTTCATTTTCATGAGATTAAAAGTGAAACATGTAACCACAAAGCTGGTTTATGTCATCCCCTGTTGGAGCCAGCAGTAATGCCAAAAATTAGATATTTGATAGGTTTGTGAGAGAAACAGATGCAGGAGGGATGCCATTCCCACAATTTTAAACTCCTTCTTATCTTTAAGCTAGAAAGAACATTCCAGATGAAGAAAATCTATCTTACTGGCTTTAGAAAATAGAGGAAGAAAGTTGCCAACAAAAAAAAAAGAAAAAAAAAAGGAAAAAAAATGAATAAGAAGAGAAGTTAATTTAAAACCAATGTCAGTCTTGGGGAATTGTAAACCATAATTGAGAGAGAGAGTGTGTGTATTCATATATGTGTGCACATCTACAAAATAAATAGGCTGAGATGGGGCATTTCCCTGCCTTTTTGATCGGTTTAATGCAGCCAGCAGTCTTGCTTTGGCTTTTTTTTTACACTGTTGGGTGCAGAGATGGGGGATGGAAAAAAACAAGGGAAGAATCTCCCCCAAACATATACCAAATAAACTCAGTGAAAGCATCCAAAAAGTATTCTTTCAGCTTTTTGTTTTGGAAGCAGTTTGTATGTCCCTGTTCTTTTAATTTCATTCTGCCAGCTGTCTGCTAAACAAATCTAGCCAGGTGGGGCTTACAACCCATGACTAAAAAACCTACTAGTGCAGCTGTCCAGCTTGCCTGGAGGAAGAATTCTAACAAATGGCAGGAATGAAAAGATTGGTTTTGTTTTCAAGAAAGTAGCTATGGTACCTTCCTTGCTTCGTTGTTGGTTTGTTGTTTTTTTTTTTGTTCTGCTTGCTTCGGTTAACTCATGGCCTCCTAAGGTTTTACAGAGTAATGGAAAATCCACTTCTGTGGTTCATCATTTAACGTGGTATTGCTTGGATTTCTTTTTTTCCCTTTTTTCTTTTTTTTTTTTCCCCTGTAATGATTTTTTTTTTCTGTGTTAGAAACATAGGGCAGCTGCTTTGAGTGTAGCTAAATGTAAAATAATCTGACACTTTCCCTACAAAAGCACTGGTAAGCCATATAGTAGCTTAGCTGGATTTTTAAATATTCAAGAGTTGAATATATAACTAGTGAAGGGTGGTGGTTGGTATTGTTTATCCACAAGCTGGGGACAGAACAGGCTTCTTTGCACTGCTTCATCAATCGACCTCAACTGTGATTTTCTAGTCAGCAAATGAGTGCTTCATTTTCTGTGCCTGTGTTGAGCTAAACAAGAGCTATGCTAAAAATTACCAAACCGCCATCTGATCTATAGTTTCAGCAATAGAAGATTAGCATGTGAGCCACTGAGACACCTTCCCTCACTCCTGCCAGAAAAAGGAATGTGTGAAAGGTGTTTGTCACCAACTCCACATAGGGAATTCAACTGAAAATCTCCCTCTGCTTTTTGTTGGGTAACAGCCCAAACAAAAAAATAATTGGTTTTTGGCCCGATCCTGCCTCCTTTGAAGCTGGTGACATCTTGTTCTTTTGACATCCTTGGTGCAGGTCCACATTGATTGAGAGTGATCTGGTGGAGTGATTTGCTCGGTGAGGAGTTGAGGGCTTTTGGCACTTCTCAGGTATCACTCTGGTCTCACGGGTCCCAACTTTAAAGGAACACATGGCATTAACACCTCTCAGAGTCTGGGTGGTGCCTCACAGTAAAGCTGCAATACAGGCTTTGGGTTTGGTCCAGAGCTAGTAAAGTATCTGTGCTTATGTGGGTGTGTGAACAGTGCTGCTGAAGTCAGTGGAGCTGTTTTGACCAATTACTGCTTATCTAATGATAGAAAATGTCAAGTGAGGTTAGGACTTTTTGGATTGTTGGTCTAGTCAAGTGACTAGGTGCTTTAAATCAAGCGTGTCTTTGATTGCTGGACTGCAAACACATTAAATTCTTGTAGACTTGATTTCAGTGACTTATCTGTTTCCTTATTAGTGTACAAACAGATCTGCCAAGCGAGATGTGGAGGCACAAGCTGGGTCCTACTGATTTTCCCGAGACAGACAGGTGCCAGGCCCAAACACACCTCACTGAATGATTCGACCTTCTTTGGGAAGCGGCAAGTTGCACATAATGCACGTTCAGTGCTTGCCATTTTTCCCTTTCTGTTTGCCATCTTCACAAGAAAAAGTGGGCGCAGGAGGAATGTAATGAGGGTTTCCACACCTCTTTGTATCACGTAGACTTCTCTGCACCCACCAAGCCACTGGGTTGGGATAACACCCCTTTTACAATCAATTTAGGAGATTGAGACCTGTCTCTGCAGAGGGGATGGGGGAGCAACACACTCTGCCTGGGCTGCTCAAGTCAAAATGGCACTGAGCACGGGCAGGCACAGCCAGATTGCTGTTGCAGGCGCCGTTATTTCCTTTTGTTGTATAACAAGGCAGGAGTGATATTGGTTTGGGGTGCTCACAAGCCAAGAAAAAAGAAGGCCAATTTTTCATGAGGAAATTGAAGTGCTGATGCAGAACTAACCCTCACGGTTTGTTGTAATTTAATGAAGAAGCAGTGAGTGGGGGATTTTGGCAAAACTTGGTGTGTAAGCATAACAAGTGCAGTGACATTATTTAGCACACAATGGAGTAACAAAGGCACTTAAATGCTATGATTAAGGACTGTGTTAAGATTCTCAAAGAGCATCTGAAAGCAAAAAAATGTGGCTGTGTTATTCTCTAACACCATATAGAAATATATTAACTTCATTCATTTTTTTTTCCCTGAACCTACAGTAGGTTCCTAGAATGACTCCAGCAATATCACTGGAATTAGCTCCTTTTGGTGATATTCTGCATTAGAGTCTCTGGACATTGTTATCAGCCTCATTTTACCTATTTTTCTTTATTGTTAGACAATGGCAAATGTATATATTACAGTAAAAATGCTTATGTTCATTTCCCATTTATATTTCTGAGAACAATGTCAGATTCTGAAGGCCTGCACAATGTACAGAAGATATATATGTCTATGAAATAGCAGGATAATATTGTGAAAGCTGAGCCTTGAGAGTAATTTGCCATAAATTATTTTACCTGGTGTTATAACAGCTCCTTAATATAAAGGATTTTCTGGACTTTTGGTATTTGTACAAGAAGTTCTGTTTTATAAAAGAAAAGGAGAAGGGTTAGGAGGTCAAAAATACTATAGTGCAGCTTTCCTTTAATTTTCTATATGTTTTCAAATATGATTCTAAATACAATGGCTATTACACTGGATGAGCCTGAACGAGCTTGGCTTTGGGAGAGGAGAGCTGTACCACATTTTGGCTGAATCCATCACCACTTCCTGACGGCCATGAGAGCAGCACTTTGCTCCTGCAGACCACGGACAGAGGATGGGAGACCCAAGAAAGCTCCAAAACGCTGTGTGGGATTACACCAGTCTAGTCAGTCGGCCCTGGTGCCAAGGGTGTAATGTAATATTACAACCATCTGTTGTCCAAGGCCGTTATCCCAGTGGCTCCTGGACACCTCTCACCCTCCTCATCACGGCAGCAGCGTGTCACCATGGTATCTGCAGCACGAGGGGGAGGTGGCAGAAGTGCAAGTGACACAAAAAGGCTCTTGAATTGTGGAGACCTTCTCCACTCCAATGCTGTTTGCTGCTCAGTACAAAAATGGGTTCCATTACAGCCTCCATATAATCCAGGCAAGCATAGCTGTTCCAAGGCTGTAATCCCCTTGGAATGCCTGAGAATGGGAACAATTGGCCAACTCTCATGGTTTTAATATGCTGTTCACCTAATTTGGTGACTGAAAGTTCCCCCTGGTGAACACTCTTCTTTTTTTTTTTTTTTTTAAATTTTACACTTATCTGCAGTGCTTATAATATCTGGGGTTTTTTTTTTCCAGCAGAACTGAAGTTTTTAGAGTTACAATCTTTCTTTCACTCTTATATGCAGAAATATGAGACTGCTCCTCATGGAGACGTCCTCCATCTGCCCCTTTTCCATTAATTGCAATGTTCTGGAAGCCACAGAACTTTCAGGAAAGGAAGACATTCCAATTGCTGAGGAACAGGTCAGAAGTCACAAAAAGAAATATGAGATGTAGGAATGAAATCAAATTTGACAAGGAAGTCTGAAAATAAAAAAATATGGTGGAACAGTGGACAAATAATGTCCTAAGGACTATGAGGAACAGGAGAGGGAAAAGGACAGGAATTGAACATGGGTGATAGGAAACTCTGGTGACAAGGTGAGCCTATGACTGAGACTGGATCTATACCAGGAGGCCAGTGGGGATGGTATCTCACAGGATCCCATGGGACAGCAGGATCTAAATGGGGACTTGCAACACTAGACACTAGGGATGAATTTTAGGCTGGAAATGAAGAGGCATGGATCAGATTTCTTAAAAGCTAGTAGCTAATGATTTTTTTTTCAAGTCATATGAATTCATTTTTTAGAGGATTGAAGAGGTTTAAAGGGTAAAATAGTTTCAAAAATGGAATAGATCAGTAAATATGGGTACTTCAAATACTGGTAATATCTCAACATCTGAGCATTTCTCTGTCTGAAGAGCTTTTGAGTTTAAGCTGGTAAGTAACATGGATTCCAGCCACTCTGACCACTTCCTGTTGGGATAATCTGTGTGTCAATAAAGAGATAAAGTTAGTGTCTACTTTCTTCATTATTATGCAGAATTAAAATAAAGCTTGATGAAGTATTTGATGAGGGCAGGAGAGAGCAAGGCCACAAACAGGCAACATCACTCCTGTATTACAGGATTACAGCACTTTCCAAGAGAGGAAATGGAAAAGGGAAAGAGGAGAGAGACCAAAGGAGAGTGTCAAGAGGGTTTAGATATAGATACAAGGATAAGAGCCAAGAGACGAGAGTTATATGAGGTTCAGTGGATAAAATTATACGAAAATGGCAAAATCTAATTGAAAAAACTCTTGGACCAAAACGTTAGGCTCAGATTTACTTAACCCTGTTAAATGAGTTATTTAGTGATTGTCACACACCTTGAAGTAATTGCATTTGTCATATTGTCTCAGAAAAATCTTTCTCACCAAAACCGATCCCAGCCTTTTTCCTTCCTTTTTTGAGTGCTACACATTTCCTTGGAAAAGAGGAATTGTTATCTGTGATCAGGAAAGAGGCTTGCCTGTAGTCCTCAAAATACTTTGCCATCCTCATGATGAATAATTTGTCCCTTTAACAGTTCTTCTTATCTGCTGGGGCTACTTTTGAAGGACATTTCAGAATTCCATCTATGGAGCACCAAGGTGTTGCCAAGAGCAAGGAGGTATGAGTAGGTAAATTCTGAGATGTTGCATTCAAGTCTTCACTTTTTTAAAGGTGTCACTTCAAGGTGGTGATTATGGTTTTTAAAAGAGGTCTAGTTCTGAAAACTAGTTATTTTAGAGTTATTCTGTCATGTCAGAATAACCAACCTTAGCAAAGAGCAGTCTGCTGTCTCCAGGACAGCTTGAAAGGTTCTCTCTGGAGTAGTCAGAATTGTGTTCTTTGTCAAACACCAGAGCTGACACCTCCGAGGCATGCAGAAATATATGTTTAATTGTCTTCTTTTAGTTTTTATTCGGTCTTTGGTTCTTTTTTTCTTTTCTTTGCTTTTATAGTCCTGAAACACTCACTTGAAGAACTGTGACAGGTCTGGAATAAAATGAAGAAATTCTGCCTCTCCAATTCTCATCCCCAAAAACACCTGTGGAAGGAAAATAAATCTAGTTATATGCCAGCATTCTCCATTTGTTTCTCATGTTCTGTGTCAGGTAATCCATGTAGATATTTCCTTCCACCTGCTTCAAGACCTCATCTTTCTGCATTTTAGCATTTCCCAGATTTCCCATTCTTGAATCATCTCCTCCCTCCTTCCCCATAGAAAATGAAAGCAAGAAATTGTTGAGTACAATTGAAATGTGATGGAAAAAATACCCCATGCTTTCATTCTCTTGTTGAAATATTTTCATTTCCTAAAGACTCTCTAGATTTTCTTTGGCGTGTGAGCTTTCAGGTTTTTTTTTCCACTCAGTGCATTAACTTTGTTTTTTCGCCTGTTATCATTATTTTTACCAGCATGTGTAACACACATTTCCCACTTTACGATGGCAGTAAATACAAATGCAGAAATTACACACTCAGACAAATTAAGAGAAATAAACCCTTGCAGGTCCTGAATCAGCCAGTAATCATTCCTACATATCCTCTATTATATCCCCGTGTACCCCCAGTACTTTTCCACATCACACAGGTGGAAGTGTGAAGCTGAGGCTCATTTAACAGTATGAATTTTCCCAATGTATCACAATTACAGGAACACCTGTGCTTCATAACTTTCTGCTGATCCACTGTGAAAATTCACAGTGTGTTTAGTAACCAAACCATCAATATGCTTTGTCTCCTACAGCGTGTGGATTGGGATGACGGCTTTAGTTCCTCCTTAAAAAAAACCAAAACAACCAAACCCAAAAACCCAAAAACAAAACAAAACAAAACAAAACAAAACAACAAAAACCTGATAGAAAATACTGATAGCAAATATAGCTGATGCTCATTGTGGGCTGTGCTTACTGTTCCCCACTGTGACAGGTCTTTATTGTGGAAGATCTTCAGTCTACCCTCACTGAAGGTTGGCAAACCCCAGTCTGGAAAACTCAATACCTTTCTTTTTTTTTTACTTTCTTTCATTGCCTGAGTATGGCACGAAGACCAGTTTGTGTTCATGACTCATTGCTTTCTTGAAAGCGTGTCAAATTCATTGTCACGTGAGCCAGGCACCTTCAACACGTTCCCTGTGGCTCTGCCAGGCTCCCCTGTGGAGCCTCGTGCCAAGGGATGGTCTTGGCCCATCCTGGGCGTGGGTTGTGCCCACTCATTCTGCCCAGCTTGGCTTGGCTGGACTAATTTCTACTGGCCTACCTGAGTGTCTTCAACTGATGGAAAAAATTAAAAAGTGGCAATGTGAGACAAAGCTATGGTTTTATGCAAAAAACTGAGTAATGCCATGGAATAACAGTGCTTGAGGCATTGCTTGGATAGCAGGAGTTTTGGTGAAAGGTTTTAGAGGAATCTCTGCTGAAAACAACCCCAGCTGCTTTTCTGATTTCTTTTTTAGCCTGCTCTATAAGAGATCATTTGCTTTGTGGTGCTCTGGCCCAAAAAGGAGTCTGAGGCTTGGGAAGCAGGCTTCCATGTTGATATCACCCAGCACAGGAGGAAGGTGTTATTTGGTGATGCGGAGATGCTGCTTAATGATTTAAACTGTTATGGTGGTTGGCAGAAGCTGGCTATGATTCATTAAAAATTCTAATTGGGGTGATGGAGGTGAAAAGGTTCTGCTCCTTGCTTTGAGTTTAGGTGAAAAATGGGCTTTGTGATCCCATTTAACTGATATTTGCATCATCTGGGCAATGTGATCCAAGTCCTTGTCCTGCAGTTCCCACACCAAGACGTTGGCTGGAGATGGCAGATTTCCCATCCATGGAAAACAGACTGTCTGGAGAAGGAAGAAGATAAAATCATATCTGCTGTTGTCCCAGAGTGAAGCTGGGATGTGTCTAGGAGACTGCAGTCTTGGACATGCTCTCACTTTAAAGATAACCTAGATTAATCTCATCAGCTTTTAATGAGAATTGGGGATTTGTGTCTTCTGTGATGTGTCACTCTTGAAAACAAATCTTAGGTTTATGAGTCACTTGAAATTCTGTGATATTGGGTAAAAAAAATCCAACCCTTGATAGCTGTCACATTTATATTTCCATTCTCTTTGTGAACTCCTACAAGTCTTTGTGCTGTGTCTCCTCTTTCATTGATGTTTCTTTCAGATAGAAGCCCATCTTCCATTTGCAAGTTCCCATAATACGCATTCCCAGTAAGCCAAATTCTGCTTTTCCCACCCTAATCTCAGTGAAGTTTCTATCATCAAGAAGACTGGGGCCTCCTGAGCTATTTTCCTGGATCCTTTCTGGATAATCCATGTGTGGTTCTGTCCTTGAATGAACCAAAGAAGGTGCCCCCATTTTCCCTTTTCTGTGAGGCAGAATAATGTATATGGTGTGACACAGGTGTGTAGAGGGGTCTGCAAATTAATGTGCTTTGAGGTCCTTGGATGAAATTCATATAAGTCAAAAATAGTTGAAAGTCATTTTAGTGTCCCAGTGGGTCTGACATTCTTTTCTGCTCCCAGAAAGAGATTTTCTGTCTGCAAATTTCATGTTTCCAGAATTAGATTAGGAGTGTCAGATGTGCATTCTTGGGGCCTTCTGACCCAGATTAACCCTGGAGCACAAAAATTTGATTGTGTAGTTGTGAGACCAGAACAAAAATATACCCACAGTGGTCTATCACTGAATATTGGAGGCTTTTGTAGAGCACATTCAAGGGAGGGTGTTGAAGGCATCTCTAAGGTAAATGTAGAGAGACTGTGTGCCAAGGGATAGACACTGTGGTCAGGGTCAGGAAAAATAATCTGAATTCAGGGTAAATTCACTGATTTGAAGATCAGGGAGATTTGTGGGATTTTTTTTTTTTTTAATATTTATATAAAACCCCCAACCTTTCAATGATGCGACAAGACAATGATAGAAACTCTATTACGAAAGAGAGGTACCAAAGTTGTAAAAAGTATTTTATGACATGACTTTCCACTTCCTAAACAGCTAGTGGAAGAAAATGAGGAGGTCCAAACATGAGGATGAAGAGATATCCCATGCCTGAGCCATAATCAGACCTGCTAGAGCTAACAGCCATGACCAGTTGTTTGTCCTTCTTCTTGTCTGTGCTTGGACCTGTGGTTAAAGAGAAGCCAAGGCAGTGGTGGAAGGCAGACTGCAAAACCTGAAGGAAATAATTTCTTATGAGATGTTCAAGAGCAAATATAGTATAAAAGAGTGTCTCATAGGTATACTTGTTATGTTCCTGCCATCTGGAAATAATAATATGCATCTTCACAAGAGAATTTTGGAGATAGAGCTCTGTTGATTTCTTTCTTAACGAGGATGGAGTTGTTTCTGAGATCAGGGACCATTTCAGTGCTGTGAAATATCTATTTCTGTTAATATGTTTACTGTGCTAAGTAATCAGAACTGGATTCCATCAATAAATCACTGCTCTAATTTAGTATTTGCATTAAAATTCAGTTTATAAAGTCTTGGAGTTGAAGCTGCAGCTTAATGCTCAGTCAGGAAGGCGAACAGTTGGATTCAGCAGTGATTTAATTCGTGTCAGAGGAAGCTGAACCTGAGTGTGATGTGGGAACTGGCTGCTGTTTGGACTGTTGCTTGTTCATGAATGCACTCATGTTATTACATGATCGGAGAAAAAGAAGGAAAGAAAGCAGAACAGGAGAACACTTAACGTTCCTAAAGTAGTTTCTTCAAATTTCTCTGCAAACAATGTAAAATAACAACCTAATAATTTTGTATCTTAATCATGTTCAGTAAAGAAGTCCTTTAGATAATTGGCACTGCCTCTGTACTAGGCCAAACTTTCTTTTAAGTTACAAATACTCACAAAAGGTTTACATTATAAGGAGCTGCTTTGGAGATGTGCAGATTTAGTTTGTAAGTACAAAGTGAACATGCAAATTGCCTTATCTTGTGGGATTCACAAACAACCATCATTCAGATTGATTTAATACATAGCTTTTTATCTTTAAAAGTGTTAATTAGAAAATAGGGACAGTTCTCTGAGCACTTAAGAGTAATAAATAGATCAAAACAGCATCCATGCTTCTGTGATGGAACTTCTGAAGACTTTATAAAGGGATTAAACCAATTGTCAAAAAGACCACAGTATACATATTTAATAGTGCTACCAAGCTACAATTACAATTTTAGGACTCTATTTGCTAAGCTTTTAAACACTCATTATACAAAAAAAAAAAAAAAAAAAAAGATGGGAAAAAAAGGCATTTTCAGAACTTTACCACATAACTCGGGTTTGTTATGCCAGTCAGCTCTGCTCCAGGTCTGGAGTGACACAGCTGTGTTCAAGACATCCTGGTTTTCATTTAGCATGAGAAGTTGTTCAACCATGTGAGAAAAAGATCTTTTGCAGTTTGGTGGTCTGATTTTGCTCCACTGCAGCATTCAGGGGCAGAGGGGAGATGCTGCTAATGGATATCCTTGACCTACCACGAGTTAAAACTCACTCGTTTTAGAGATCTGTGTGCATTTAGTCACATCAGTAGTGTTCATGTAACTAATATTTTTCTTTTCATTCCAGTCATATATTTGTTCTGGGCATTTGCTTCTATATATTCCTGTCCTTGCCCAACAAGCTCACACTGAATGAAACCAAACCCACCAGCAATAATGAGTTGCAGTCTGACCAGTCATCTAGTAAAACAGAGGGAACTGCAACTTGTCAAGCAAACAATAAATCAAGCAGACCTCATAAAAAAATGAGGGAAACAGGTAAGGTCTTGAAATGTACTCAGGAAGTAAATAGTGTGAAGGACTAGAGGAAGAATTAACTTCAGCACCTGAGGTCATCTACTTCTGAAAGTCTCATCTAAAATATGGGCCTTAAGTGGCTTTCAGAGGTTCAGTGGGACCAGTTTCACCCCACGAGAGAACAGCTGTAATACTCCTTTTCCTGCTGCCATTTCCAAGTCATACCTATCAGCAGCATATAAAATACATTACAGCAATGAGAATAAAAATCCTCTTTTGTCTCTCCAGCCTCAGTAATGTTTTGAATGTTCAGGATATCTTTTTGCTGCTTATTTCCATGCATGCAGGTACTCATGCACAGTGGTTTCACGAATTTGCTTTTATTTGCATAAACCACATAATGGAGTGTTTATAAGAACTACATGTTGATGTGGACTACCTCAGAGAGAGAAAAGTCTTGTGAATAATTTCTGGGATGCAGATGGAGGGAGAGTTTTTCCATCTACTATTTGCCATTTCAAAACTTATAGCACCTCAAGAAAATAGATATGACCCTTTATATTTTAATGCAAATATGTAGATATCTAGAATTTGGAAAGAAGTTGCAAATATATTCTGAGAGCAATCAGGAGAGTAGTTTATTTCCCAGATTGTAAAGGATATCTAGCATTTCTCATGGAATGTTGCACGTGTTTGAAGAGTCTCGTTGCATTTAAAGCATTTAATATTTTATCAGGATGAAATATGCATTTAACTTTTATTGCTTGGGAAGTGGCAGAAAGGGAAATGGTGGTTAGAAGTGTTTAGCAGAGGTCTGGAAATGCTCTGGGAAGGAAACTTCACAACATCTCTGCGCTGCTGTTCCAACACTAAATCACCCTCCTCACGAATAAGAATTTCCTAACGTCTGATCTGAACCCCTCAAGCTGCACTTAGTGGCCCGTGCCCCTTGCCCTGTTTGCTGCCTCCACAGAGAAGAGTTTGCTCCATCATTTGGGAGCAGTGGTTTGAGCTACGATTGGATTTTCCTCCAGTGTCCTCTTCCATGAATGAAACAGGCCCACCATCCATCCCCAAGATGTCCTTTTTGGTCCTGTTCTCCAGGCACCTGATGGACATCTTCTGCACCTTCTGTGTCTGTGGCACATCCCCATCCTGAGCAGGGAGGGGAGGACAACCTCCCTCTACCTCCTGCCATGCTCCTCCCCGTGTGGATGGATCACTGTGTGGTTTGTCCAGGGGCTCCTCCTACAAAAGGAAGAGGAGGGGGGAGAAGGTAGGGTGAGATTTTCTCGTTAACTTGGTTGATTTTTCTGCATCATTGTGGCCTTGGGGGACAGTGCAGTGGGTGAGCACTGGTGGAGCTGAGTGCAAGCACAGGAGAAGGCAGTTGCTGCTGTGAAGAGCTCAGTCTGCACATGTCACAGGAGGCAACAGATGGCACAGGCTGACGAGATTGTATGAGAAGAGATGAGACAATATTTATAAACATGATAGACAGCAGTCTCAGTACATGAGTAGCCAAGACATTGGCAAGGGTTTTTTTCAGGCACCACAGGAGAGATTTTGGAGCTGAGATGAGCACAAAAGTGGTTTTGCAGCTTCCTGCAGGAGGATAGTCCCAGGTATGAAAGAGGGAATGGAGGTGCTCAAGATAAAGCAGATATTTCATTCAAATTTGAGTAATAAAGTATATTTCTCAAGGTGGAGGTTGATAAAGTTCTGATTTGGATTTGAGGATTGCTGGGGATGGCAGGAAGTTGGGTTCAGGAAACCAACAGGTCCAGTTTTGGAGTATGTCAAGGGACTTTTGGTATGTGTGTGTTTGAGAGTGTGGAGAAATGTGAGCAGGAGAGACAAAGCACCATGGAGCAGTAGCCCCTCACTCAGAATCAGCCACAGTGGAGCAGCAGTCATGCCCTGGGCTCTCTCAACACTGCAGGACCCAGCCCTTCTGGACAGAGCATTTATCACCATCTCTTCTTGTCAACTGTACAACACGCTGGTACTTTCACCCATGTAAAAATGCAGTGTCTGCTGTACAGTGTTTTGTGTGCTCGTGTTCAGTGGAGTGGATTAGCTTGTGAAAACCTGCATCCTAATTCTGATGTAAATGTAAATGTGTACTGGGTATTATGTAGCTCTGGCTTTGAAGCTCTCTAATGTTTATTTCAAAGTAATAATAGCCTCAATAATGTTCAAAGAGCTGTTTGGTTTGGATATAAAATACATATTACATAAACTAGTTTTGTAGTCATCAGTATATCTAACTTTTTTCAACTGTTATATCTGGAGTTCATTTTCTTGAGCTTTCTTTATCTCAGTTCCTGATCATTGCTTTCTTTGCCAACCTGAAGCTATGTTTTCTTTCACATTTGTGGCCTCCATTCATTGCACAGAAATGGAAGTAAAGTTTCAGTATTATTTTTTTTCTTGGAGAAAGAAAAAAGAGAAAATGCAGATAATTAGCAGAAAGATGGTGGAGGGGGGAAAGGACCTTTACAGACATGAGTTAGTTTTCCTGATTTAGCATGTTAAGATTCTATCACATCAACATGAAGTAATGTGACCTAAGATGATGTACCAGGAGCTGAAAATGACTCATGCAAATAGAAATGTTATGATATCCTGGAAAACCAGCTATCTGCACATTCATAACATCAGCATTTGTAGCACAAATTCCAGCTTCCCCAAGGTCTGTTTTTAATAAGATGAATCAATTCCGTCCCACTTCTAAGGGCAGAAGTTGCTTGTTCCTATTACTAGTCAACAACTCAACACCATTTTCACTAACACTGCAGAGGGAGAGAAACCTAGCACATTCTAATGAAAAGTGAACAATTGTTTGGAAACTTGATAATGTGCTATAATGCATTAGCTGAAGAGTGGGCAGAAGCTGTGTTAAGAGAATTGACCTTTACATGCAACACGTTTGGAGAGAAAGGGAGGAAGAAATACATCACTCACTAAGTAGAACAAGAAGCAGAACAGAAAAAGGTGGGATAGGAATTTTGACAAAAAGGACAAGATTGATTTATTTTTGGTAAGTTTTCAGATAAAACACACCTACTTCTGGAAACATTTTATAACCAGATCATTAAGCAATCCTCCCATGATAGATACTTCATATAATAGTGTTTTATTGTCTGCATTTGTCTAAGTATCAGAATACCAGTAATGTTTCACAGTTACATAATGCCTTTTTGCTTTTAATCTCACAATAAATAAGAGGTGGGTGAATACTACAGTACTCTCCACTGACTTCAGAGGGCTTTGAGTTTCCTGTCACTCCATTTCACAAATCTCCTTTATTCTTTTGCCCTTGTCTTCAGATCTTAGTCCACTCTTAAACCAGTCAGAACAAATGACATCAGAAATAGCAAAGACTAGTGAATAACACTAAGTGATATCTAAATTCATCAATAAACGTTTCTAAGCTCCTTGGTCACCCAGGAAACTGAAAAATGGCAGTAGAGGTGACCCAGGTAATTTCAGAACTGAAGTTTTCTTAATTGATGCAACTGCAGAAATTAGTAATACAACCATTAGCCATGGCCTGTTAACTTTTATATCTAATGCAGTTAAATATAACATATATCCTCTTATTTTCAGTTTCCAGTTTATCACGTGTTCTTGGGCTAGAAATGCATTTCCTGCTCAGTAGCTGTGGCTGGGGGAGGCTGATGGTGTTGATGGTCAGGTGTTTTGCATGAGGAATGGAGGCTGTGTCTGACTTGGCTTGGACTTCCTTCCCTGCTGGCCCATGCAGGGTCTTGCATGGCTTTGCTGTATCCAGAGCTGGAGCTGAGAGGGCTCATGGGGAGACAGCTGAATCACAGCTCAAGAGCTGATGGCTGGGATGTGATCAGGAGCAGCTCCACGAGCGTGCTGGAATAGCAGGATGGCTTTCTGCTCATTCCTAGACCCACTGGGACTGGGAGATGCAACTGGGATGCATCCTTGCCTTGGTTGAAGGTTTAGCAATGTGTGGTTGGAAAAGTCAGCATTCAGCCAAACATTTCCACCAGGAAGCAAATAGCTGGGAATGCTGATATCCACTTTATTGCTTCTGTGTTTCAGAGTTAATATCAAGAAAGATAAATGTGCCATTTCTCCCTGCAATTTGCCAGGCCACCCCTTTTTTGCAAGACAATGAGGACAACTCTTTTTCATATCTAGATCACTAGCAGGGTCTGCAGTTCAATGCTTTTAGGAGAAATGAAGTTTCTAATTTATAATCCTCCTGCAAGCTTCCACAGCAAATTCCAGGGTTACAGAACTGCAGAATTCACAGGGGCCCACACAGTTTTAGGTCACTTAGTTCAGGAAGCATTTAAATCTCCACAGAGTGTGGATAGCCATAGGGCCATATCCAGTTACATTTCATGATGCCTCCGTGTCTGATTTTCGGTTACATGAGTTCTTCCTGCACGGGTGAATATTACTTTTTTGGGCCTATTCAAACCTGAAACTCAAGAAAAGTGAATAAAAAAGATAAAGAAATTGTGCAATCCTCCCTAAAGTGAAACTACTGCTGAGTGCCTGTGGCCAAAACAGCCTTCTCCTTCCAGTTCATCAAGGACAACCTGTCCTAGTGCCATGCCAACATTTCCTGCTTTCCATCACATCTCTTGGGAAAGCCCCATAAGCAGTGACCTTGTGACTAAATGCCTGCCAGATCTGCTTTCTGGCAAAAACAGCTGCTACTCTTGGCACATTCAAATGCCTGTTCAAATTTTAGGAACTCCTCTATGAGGTGTTCATTTTATTTCCCTTCAACAGGCAAGCATTTCTCTAATACAGAGAAAGACTATGGACCACGGAATTGTAAAATATAACTGGAGACACTGGTGGGAATGAGATGCTTTTTCAGCATGGGCTGTCCTTCCGCATGCCTTCCTGATGAGTGAAATTTTCTTTTAAAAGAAAAATGTCATTATTCATGTCACCAGGAATTAATTCATTGCAGTTAAAAATGCATTTGGAAATTAAAGGCCATATATCTGTAAAGCTCTGCATTTACTCCATCCTTTTGGCTACCAGTTTATGTCCTGGAGGTCTGGAATATTAAGGGCCAAATATGAGAGTTGGTATTTAGAATACTTAATATTGTACGTGGACAATTAATGGGATTTTCAAAACTGTTACTGCAGGTGTAATATTCTGTGCTGGTGTGGTTCTCACATTAGGAGTGTTTTAATGTAGTTTGTGGGGTTTTTGGATAGTTCACAATACCAGGCAAAGCTTGTTAGCCCCTGCCCTGAACATCCTGTATGGATTTATACTATTTGCTTCCTGGCAGTGAGTGATTTGAAAAACACTGTTGGTGCCATACTGGCACATAACTGCACTGGAAAACATAGCCCCAGTTTCTTGAAATTTAGTTTGAGAATTGTCATCAAGTCGCTTTTATACGAGATAACTTTGAGTGTGTGTGAACACACCTCAGGCCCTGCCTTGCACCTGGCTGGCTGGGGCTTGGGAAGGAGCAAAATTCACCAGCCCATCCCATGAAATGGGATCAGCAGGCAACAAACACCAAGGTATTCACAGCATGAACTCTGATAAAGTGTCCCTGGGCTGGCAGGTGGGCACTAAAGATGGATGGATCTCTCACATCCAGGTACAGGTGCCTGGAGGTGACAGGTTTTTATCCCTGTGTCACCAGAGAGATTTTCTATACAGAGCATGGGCAACTCTTCTCTTACATCTGCAGATGTAAAAATCAGATTTGTCTTTCTGGAACATGATCTGTAAATTACACCACTGACTTAAAACTACAGAAATGATGAAACAGCGATCCCACAGAATAAAAAAGAAATTGGGACCAGAAAGTTAATCTAAGAACTAATGTCCGACATTACAATTGTTTTTTACATACTTAAATGTTTGAGTTTTCTGTTCTGGGTGAGTGTTCAAACAGTAGAGGCAGTTGTTGAGAAATGCTATGACTTTGGTGTGGGCCAGCAATGGATATGCCTTTGGTATTAATATTATTTTACATAATGTAATTGCATTAATGCTGGCTAAGTGTATTCCTGTTGAAAACTTGTATTGATTGTTAATAGCAAAGCTGCAGCCTTTTAACACCAACTGTTGATGCATTGTCTGTGGAAGCTCAGAGTCTTAAGGGCAAGGGTAATTTATACTTGCCAAATCACTTAGAGAAAATTCGAAGTACATTCAAATTTCCATATTCAGAAATATAGAGAGTAATTAGGGATAGGCTCAATAATTGCCCATTTCTCTCTTTTAAATCACAAACTTGGAATGAACTGTCTGGCTCGACATTTTCTTTGATTGGAGGCAAATACTGAAGAGAAACTCAGCCCCCCTCAAGCAGTGCTAAAACACTTCATGGTCTCATAACATCTCAAGTCTGAGGTGGAGAAAACCCCCAAACCCCCAAGTCTCATACTGGTTCACAACCTCACAAAAGGTTCCCCAGCTGTGTTTTTGGGTCCATAAAGGGAAAGTTATCTCTGAAGAAGCCCTGTCAAATTTAGCAGAATGAAACCTATAGGATGGTGTTGGTATTAGTGAGGTTCTGTTGCTCTAAAAGTATGCAGGGATCTCACAGTATAAAAGTTAACTGAGTTTAATTTAACAGATTTTTTTATAAGAGTTTAGAAAAAACAAACAATAAAATATGCATACCATGTCAGTGAATAAAAATTAGGACAAGAAAGTTTATTTAAATATTTGATATTCAATGTCAAAGCTTATAAATTATTTTTTTACATATATGAATATTTGAGTGTTTTTTGCAGAACCATTCAGATTCTTCATCACTTGAGAAACTCTGCATACCTGCCTTGCTTTAGTGAAATAATGTGAAGTTTATCAGTGCCTTGCCTTGAATCCTGTAACCTGTAAGATTTTCCAGTAAAAGCAGTGAATGAAAAAGTAGAATTGCTGTGATGTCCTTGGGCTGTATGCTCTGGCACTGCTGTTTCTCTCACTCTTATCAGCCTTTATTCTAGGAGACCCATAAGATTCACCTCTGAACATGTAGAATAATGGTTTATTTTTTATGCTTGCTCTGGTTTCATTACTTTGTGGATTAACCGAGGAGGAGAAGCAATTGCACTCGTACCCCCTTCAAGTGACATTTAGTTCCTTCTATTTTTCCTCATTTCCCTAATATTTGCTGTTCTTTATACATTCCTCCTCTTGCCTTTTCTTTCCTCATTTCTCAGCCTCTTCTTCTCTCCCAGGACTGCATTCTGACACCCTTAAGCAGTGACTTGGTCTTTGCTTACTGTAACATTCACATCAATCTTGTGCTCGTGGCTCTGGCCCTTATTCCTCATTCCATAATAGTTTCCCTTCACCCCCCCACCTCTTCTCTCTTATCTGTCTTGTAGGAGAATAATGTCTTTCAAAACTTTAGTGAGTGGGAATAGCAGTGTCTGTGAATATTTATTTGCTGTATAAATACTCCAAAGCTTGTTCTTCATCGTGGCCACCCACGTTGCTGCATGTTCCCAGAGCATCTCATGTTATTCTTCTGTGCAATGAAACCTCACGTGTTTTGCTAATTTGGGAAAGATACACTCAGGTTGTTGACATTTTCATCTGCCTTTGGTAAGAGTGAAAAATGAAAATATGAGCGGCCTCCTATGCCACTTAAAAGTAGGAGGAGAGAAGTTCTCTCCTTGAGAGAATGGAGTGTTGGATTCTAATTTCTCTTGCCCAGATGGCACAAATCTTGCACGACCTCTGTGTTGGCTACACTTTGCACCAGGATGGAAGATGTTTGTTCCCTGGGCTGGTTCTTCTTTGTCACATGTTTTAAGTGAATATTCGAGATGTCTTTTTAGAGGACTTCCAGGAAACAGCCTTGCTGATGGACTGCACCCCCCACTTAAGGACAAGGGCTTTTTTTAGCTTTCCCACTTTTTAGCCTTTCCATGTGGTGTAAAGGGTCTGCAGATTTAGCTCAGATGACGCTGAGAAATACTCCAGTAACTTTATCTGCCTTGGCCTTTCTCCACAGAAGTGCATGTGCACAAACTCCTCATTAAGCATGTGAGGATTGGGAAATTCGATGGGACTACTCCTAGGTTTAAAATTAAGCTTGCCATACTTAAGGGCTGCAGTGATGCTTTACATCTGGCTTTCAGCCAGCATCCTGAATATTACTCATTGATCCTATTGCTGAAAACCAGCCACAAAAAATAGTCTTTTTT
>WAAE01000066.1:58612-61112 GCA_013400495.1 Nicator chloris
TTTTTTTTTTTTTAAGGGTTTCCTAAAAAAACTCTGGGAAACCCATTCAAAATAACTATTCAGTCATTTGACACTTTGGTGTCTGCTTTGCACTAATGAACTCCTCAGTTTAATTCAGTCTTATCAGGACACAGTGTCTCCAGAAAGCTGAAGTTTAATGGAGATGAAGCAATTTTGTTAGTGTAACTGTGAGTAGGAAGCTATCATCAATCTCATCTTCTTTGAGCATAACTTACAAGGTCTTTCTAATCTGATCAGCTTTCTTGAACACAGTATGTTGATGACTTGCTTCAAGTCATTCATGTGGAGATATTATACCTACTACATATGATAAAACAATATAAGGCAGATCAACTGCTTATAATCTAATTAGTTTGGTCTTTTCATTTACAGTTATGCCCCGAGTACAGCTGTGCAAAATTCACATAATTTGTTTCACAGAATTTTACACATTTTTCTTTTTGTTTTGTTTAGCTTTATAACTCCGAGATTTCAGCTTCATTTGCAGCTTCAGTGAAATTGCCAGTCCCACCTCCAAAGCATATGAAATCAGATATAGGGTGTTTTTTCTGAGTCTGAACTATTTTCAGGAAGTAAACTAAACCATTTAAAGTCAAAACTTACAGTAAATTCTTTGCTGCAAGTTTTCATGAGAAAATGCCAAGTGGCTCCAGTTTCACTCCAGATGTTACAGGTGCTTTTCTTTGGGAATGGAACTGATTCAAAACTGTGGGATCAGGGTTTTTCATGAGCTGTCACAAGTTCAGTACTACCAGTACATTTCAGATTAAGAGATTTTTCTTGACTCAAGTATTCCAGCCTCTGCTCAGTTCATCTATGGAACTTCAGTGTAAGAGTAGTTTGTGTCCTTATGTTTTCCTTTGGATTTAGGGATTTGAAAATACTAAAAATATTTATATGTATATTGTAATTATTATTACTTGCATAGATCTTAGTATGAAGTCATATCAATGCATGACCATGTCTTCAGCTTGAAATATGCAGGACACCTGTGATGGACTCCAGAACAGCTTTCTGGTATGAATGTCCTTGGGAAAACACTTTAGATAAATTAAAAAAATACCTTTTACAAAGATATTCCTTTTTGGAAGACTCCAAATGCACAAACCCTTCTCAGTTGCTTTGTTTTTACACAAACAAATGGGTCCAGAAGAGAGAAGTACCAAATTCTCTCTGCACACAGGACGGTGTCAGAGTGCACTTCTGCATCATTTCTGAGCTAAATCTAATCCACTCTGGTTGATTTATTTAAGTTTTACATAGATAAAAATAGAAAACACCATTAATTTTTAGCAAATCTCTTTATATGTAAATGAGTGACTGGAAGATAGGGCCTAAATTTCTTGCTGGAGTACATGAAGGATGGATTTGTTCATCATGTTTCCATCTATCTTTGGCAGGGAATACTTTGGCTAAATTTAAAGGGTAATAAGAGGGTTGTAGCAGAATAAATTGTTTTACTTAGATTTCAGATCTGAAAATGGGCATTTTACAATCCATGTATTTATGTCTGATGCTTGAATAACATAGCTTGTATTACTCTTACCCTTCCCTGAAGTGAATGCTTTGAAAATAATATGCTGGCAAATAGTTCCCTTTTTCTCCCCCTTCGTTTTTACCTTGTCCTCCCTGTAGCTGCCTCATGTATAACAAGCAGAACTAGAGAACTGCCAAAGCTTGCACAAACCACGTTTATTGCTTTTTGGTTTAATTTCTTAGGAAAGCAGGAAGTAATTTTTAAAATAGATATTACGGTCAGTGGATGTGTTTTATTGGATAATACCAATATTAAGAAATAGAGATTTGAGACTCTCAGATTACAATGCCTTTACTATTTTTTAATGTATTGGTGCTGCTGGTGGATTGCATTAACATTGTCAAAATAATTTATTTAGGATTTGTCGAACGTTTGCTTTAGCTTTAACATTAGAACAGGAATGTGTAAATTTTACTTGCACTAACAGTACATTCACCCTTGTTGCTGCAGCAAGGTACTGATTTGGTTTCTGGAGCTTACCTGGATTGCTGGAAGGACTCTGAATTTTCCCTCTTCCATGGCCTTAGTTATGTTCATAGGCTTTATGACTCCTAATCCAGTAGTGGGCTGAACAACTTATTCTTTTACTCAAGTTCTATATTCTACTTGTCGTCTTTTCTGGCAGTCATTTGTTGAAATCTCGCAGTTAGGTTGTAGGTAACCTTTAATTCAGCCTTTTTTAGCACTTTTCTGTGCCAATAAAGAGTTCTGATATTTTCTGTATGACTCATACCCCAATAGAAAACCTAAATTATTTCCCCAGTACTTCAGAGCTCTCATTGACACCTGAGTTACACACACTGTGTAACCTTCAACTCTCACTTCACAGGCTAGAAAAAGCAGGTTTTTGGGTTTTATTAGCATTATTATGGCTACAAGGACATATATAAGTAAATCCTTTCAGGCTAAACTTGCTTTTCTCTCTCTCTTTCCCTTTTGCTC
>WAAE01000066.1:66112-114181 GCA_013400495.1 Nicator chloris
CCCTGGAAATATCCAAGCCCAGGATGGAAAAAGCTTGGAGCAACCTGGGATAGTGGAAAGTGTCCCTGCCCACAGCAAGATGTTGGAACAAGATGGTTTTTAATGTCCCTTCCAAAGCAAACCATAAAAATATGCTTTTCCAACCCAAGCTGTTCTATGATTCCATGAAGTACCTGCCCTCTTCTATGAAGGACAGAGCGTAGCAGGAGCTGATGGCAGAAGAGGAGCCCAACATTTCTTGCAGTTGCCTCCCATAAGATGGTGCAGGGGTCATGTAGCCTCTCAGATTTCTCTGGTGTGGATAAGTCCTGTCTGTTTAGCTGCATTGTAGGAAGGGGTCCTGGAATGCTGAGAGATCATTGTGAAAGGTGTGTGATAGAACTCTTGTTTATTTATTTTGTTTGAACTTACTCAAGGTCTTCTTGAAGCTTTTTCTTTGAACTGAAATTTGGTACAGAAAGCCAAGAGCTGCTCGCAATTTGGTCTGGAAAATATGGAATATTCAGGTTGCAATTGTAGTAGTTATAATTTAAATCTGGTTTTAAACAGGTGCATATAGTCCTTCAAGTTCTTTAGTCACAAGGTGTAGATAACCAAGCAGGTTTGGAAATACATAATTTGTATGGGAAGTCTTCACATATCCAGTTGTATTCAGTTATCATCTTTACACTTCTGAAAATTAACAATGATTTTTTTGGGAGAGGTGGTTGGGGTATTTTCCCCCTCCACTTTTTCCCTCTCGTTTTTTTCCCCCCATTTTACTTTGTCTGGTGGAAATTTAACTTATAATAATCACCAGATAATACTGTCAGAATAATCAATTTGGTTCTTACAGATATAATTGGAAAAAAAAACCAACGCTTTTACTTTTCAGAATAGGTAGTGAACAGTGCAGCCATGCTTAGTACCTCCTTCTACAGATGCCCATGATCTTTAAAAGAAGCATTTAGGTCTTGAGCTTATTTAAAGATTCCTAATTTTTTACTTGTCTTTTAGACTTTATTTAGCTATGCAAGATATCACCATATTCAGTATTTTTTATAATAAACATGTCTAGTCAAAGAAAGCATTAATGAAGCAATTCCCCAAATAAAACAGCCCATCATATCTGAGTTGCAGCAGAGAGAAAAGTGTGGTCTTTGTAGTTTAATCAAGATCACAAGACTTGTTTTGAGCGTCTGTCATCTTTAATTTTACGGCACTTCATTTCAGAGTGGGACTGCCAGGGTCACATGCAATTAAAACACAGGCAAGATTTGTCTTGTGAAATCTTAACATAAAAAGTAATGTGTTACTCTATTTTAACTTTTCTACTGAACTCTGTGAACTCACTAATTACTTTTCCCCCTCTTGTCACCTTTTTGATATGACATGTATTTTATAAAGGAGATAGAAGTTTGGGATTTTTTTTTCTATCATGCATATGATTGAGGATAACAAAATTAAACCGGAGAAAAAAGGAAATGTATTTTTCAGAAATACATTTTTAGAAATATCTGAGCATTACTGCTTCAATTATAAAGGGACTGGAGGATCAAATTCAAGGAAATAACTATTAATCTGCTTAACTAGGGCAGGTAGAAGCGTAATAGCAGACCAGGGATTTTAGCAAGGCCAATCACACAGGCTGGAGTTTATTCTCTTGAGTAGGGTGACAGGGGAAGGGTAAAGGGACTTTAATGTGGCGGGCCATGAGAAGCACAAAAAGCTGGTATCTGTGCAGCTTCTTTATAGCTTTAGCCCAGTTGTTGCATCGTAGTGATCAGTAAATTGCATGGACCCTTATTAACCTTATTGATAAGGAGCTTAGGGAAGTCCCATTCAGTCCAGAATATATTCTTCTTTTTGTTCTCCTGTCTGTCTCGGTTTGCAATCCCAGTCTCTTTGTACAGAAATCCTTTATGTTGCACCTCAAAATTCTGTGCAAGTACTCTGCTCATTTAACTTGGAGCAAGGGAACTGTAGAGCAGAAAGGGTTGGAGTATGCATGGGGCCATGGGCCTATTTAAATATAGCTGGGACACCTGGAGAACGTTTGAAAAATTTCCTTTAAAGAATCTTTTATATTGTTCTTCTTTCAGTGCAGCTGGGGTCTGTGGGGATCAGGGGATTATTTTTGATACCTGTCTAAAAGAGTTATGTCTACACTGATTTCCATCCCTTGCTACTAATTAACCTTATTGTATACAGGAAACAGTCTATTTAATACCTGCATTCTTTCTGTAATGCCAAGTAAAATGAAATCTAGTGTGAAATCTAGTTAGCATTTGCCTTTTTGAAGTCATTTTTGAGTTTCCAGTCCGGGTGACTGTGACCTCAAAACTGAAAGCTATAAAAATGGTCCCGATTTCAGCTCAATGGGAGTTTCTTGAAGATTCCCTGTTCACCTGGGCTTGCACGTGTAGTAAATTGCCCATCTTGGTGCTTAATAGTGTTTTCCCAGGAAGCATCTATTTTTTGGGCCACTCAGAGCCCTGCAAAGCACAGGAGTGCTGAGCAAAGGAGTCTCCTCCTTTCTGCTGGAAAGATCACACTTTGACTGTTTCAGTGTAGAGAGACTTATAAAAAATTTAAACAGCAATGGTAAAACCAGATCCATTAAGGAGAACAAGGAATGATGATTTAAAAATGTCACCAACAAAGGCATGGGATGGTGAGGGGTAGTGAGGGGAACTTAAACTATAAAATGGAGGCAAAAAATCGGATGTACCATATTTTAAAGGAGCTTTAAATCCTACTGAACAACACTGGAATTGATCCTGTCTGCTGCAACGCACAGCTAGAGGAGTTGTCACTGTACAGCATGATTTCTGAAAAGAATATTCACTAAGATGGATTTTTTTCATGTATTTGATGAGGAAATGTTCCCCTGGATGTTGAGAGGTTGAGCCAAGCCCTGTGGTCCTCTGTGCTTTCTCTGCAGGTCTCCAAGTGCATCCCCAATGTCCCAAAGACAGAGTTGGATTTTTACAGGAGATTGGTTCAATTCCTTGAAGAGGACTCGGGTCAGATGGCTGGGTCACCCTCTTGGGGACAGGCCAGCTGCATGAGCTTGGCAGTCTTTAACAACTAAATCCTGAAGAAAGGGACATAATTTAGTACTAAATTTTCTTCATTTAATACCAAATGATGATGTCAAGAACAAAGCTAGCCAAAACAAAGGACAAAAAGAAAAATAAAACAACATTTTAATACTGACTGTGCATCTGTACTGACAGCATAGATACTGAACAAATGTTGGAAGTGCTGGTTTGATTTATTTGTTAGTATTAAAGCTTTGTGGAAGCACCAGAGGAATAGGACATTGATATCATTAGTTATAATCTATTTGGAAAGAAGGAGAAGCATTGTTTTCATTCCTGCTGGGGCTTGTCAGGCTCCTTGGCTGTTGGAAATTGGTCTTGATGGCAGAAATATAGGCTTATGGGCTTGAAGTACTGGGTGTTTGTGAGTGTCCATCCCTATGACTAAGTGGCCACAGTGGGGATCCAAGGTTTGGTTTAAGGAGCTTGAAAGGTTCCCTTGGATCCCTCTGTAAAACTACTCCTCAAGGAAAGGGACAGAGTTTTTCTCATTTGCTGTTTTCCTTCCATTTCCTGTATTTTATACTTATTTTGGTCAATAAAGCAATGTTCGTTTACGCTTTACACCATTCTCCAGCAAACACATTTCTTTGCGCAGCCTTTCCAAAAACAACAGAAATAATCTGACTTAACTATAAAAGACTTTATTATTTTTTTTTTTACTTCTGCCTTTCCCACTAAGCTCCTCTGCAAAACAGCTAGAAATTTTCATTTTCAAAACATTAGTACAGCAAATTGCCATCTTTCTGTGCACGGCGTTCTCTATGTACTCATCATCTGAATGATTCCAGATCACTCTCTGGCAGCGTGAATCACAGCATGCCCTCATGCCTGCCTCTTTTTCAATTATATCTAAGAGGAAGGCTGCTGGAGACCCATTTTTTCATCTTGCACAGGACCCCAAAAGTGCCAGATCTCATTTCAATATAATATTATGACAGTATGATAAAATGGATGTTAACAGGACACTGACTAATATGATCCGTAGAGAAATGATAGAACAATACAATATTGGGCAGATTGTATTACTAACGTGCATTTTATGGACAAAAATTGCCTTTATAAACAGGGTTCTAAGATTTAATCCTTACATCCTATGACCCTACTTAGCGTTCTAAGGCACTCTGCAGCACTGCCGAAATTTTTTTGCGTTCTTAAATGAAATATACATTTTTATTTTAGCACAGAGCTGCCTATATCACTCCCAATTTACTAATGAAACTTGGCATTCAAATGACTCATCAGCACGTACTGCAAAGGCATAAAAATAGATTAATGTGGCATACGTTTCTTTACCCATAAAAACGCACCTTCATATAATCTCGGCGCTGTCTTATTCAACAGAAAGGATGTCATTTCCTTCCCCTAGCAGGTCGAGTTAAAAATGAGCTAAATGTGTGAGAAAGCCATTACTGCACTAATGAAAAGCTCGATACCGTTTGAATTTTTCATCACGGGATATTTGTTCTGTAGCACACAGCACTAATATTTACTGTCACCGGTACGGTATGCACGGTAATTAAGTTACAGCCATCAACGGGGTGGGTGTTAAGCAAAGATGTTTTCTGTGTGAGCTTGGATCTCTTTCACACGCATTTCATAGGATCACAGAGTGGTTTGGGGTGGAAAGGGCCTTAAAGTCCATCTCATTCCACCCCCTTTCCCTGGGCAGGGACACCTTCCACTGTCCCAGGCTGCTCCAAGCCCTGTCCAACCTGGCCTTGGACACTTCCAGGGATGGAGCAGCCACAGCTTCTGTGGGCAAACTATTCCAGGTCCTCCACCCTCACAGGAAAGAATTCCTTCCCAATATCTAACCTAACATGAGGCAGCACTGGAAGTATTTGTAGGTTTGGTTGATGAAGAGGAGAGAAAAAAGGTTAAAAAGGATTTTTCATCTGATCTATGCTCTGTATCAATCTCTTCATGTGCTCCTCAAAGCAGAAGGATGGTAAAAGCCACCTCAGGACCTTACTGGCTGAACAGTGACTGTGTGAGGGAAATCAGTGTCACAGTGAGTGTTTGTTTTTTTTTTTCCTAGAAGATGGATCAAGGTTGAAAAATTGTGCATTTGCCAAAATCATTATCCTCATTCAGATCATGGTCACTGATCTCACCTGCATCATCTGTGGTGGCAGGATGGTGCTGAGGGGTCTCTTGTTTGTCCACGGGGTATCTGGCTACCTCCCTTGCTCTCTCATCTCTTCCCTTATTAACTTCAGAAGGATATAATGTGAAATTAATAAAATCATTGTAGGAACAGATGGAATTCTGGCTATAGTAACAACATAGCATGAGCTTCAAGAGTGGGAACAGCTTTTTCATCAAACTCCAGTCTGAAGTTTTCAGGAGATTTCTTTCCATAAGCACAGGCTCTTTGGAGGGTATCAGAAAATATGGAATGCTCCAAATTTCCCAAATGATCCAGCTTTTTCCTGCCAAACTGTCTATCCATTTTAACAGAGTCCTCCCATGCTCCTTTTCCTCCCACCACCTGGTGACACCTGCCACATCTGGGCTTGTTTTGTCACAGTCTGGCTGCAGGTTCCTGGAGGTAACTGTGAGGCACATCTGCTACTGTGCACGTGTACCTCTGATTTCACAGCAATGCAAGGTGTAGCTTTCAATAAGTAAATCAGAGTCACATTCAGAGCTGCCTAAACTTCAGGAACCTCTGGCATGTTTGTGTTCAGATGAACTTTTGACAAATCCCACAACCTCCTCACCATTAGGTGGGCACAGAAAGCCTTGAACCTGACTGAGAAGCGTCTGTCCCCTGCACTTCTGGACTCAGCCAGTCCAAAGGGAGCAGTTTCCAAGAGCACAACGATTTGCCTCCCCACCACATTATGCTTGGCAAGTGGCCTGAGACAGATGTACACTTGCTTCTTAATTAGACAGCTTTTTCCTTTCTATCCAGTGAGTTTTCCTAGTTTCTTTCACTGGAGAGTGTCCATAGGAAAGGCAAGAAGCACAGCTTGTGACCCCTGCAGCCCTGCAAAGTGCACTTGAATAAGGCAGAAAAAGGCATCCCAAGCTGATATGCAAGTGATGGATTCCTTCTGCACTTGGGCACATTTGGGGTCAAATGTTCCAACTCTTCTATAAATGAATCCCCAACCGTACAGGTAAGAAAAGAATTAGAAAAGGCTTTGGCCTTCACAGGGTAAAATCTAATCTGCATGGAAACTATTTGGGATATGAAGCAATAAAAGCCTTATGTGGGTAAACAGGAATTTCTGCATACTGGAAAGGTTTTAGTGCCTGGAAAGAGTCTGTAGACCCTTTGGCCATGGATCTCAAGTTCTCCTCTCTTCACTGCTTGCTCCAAAGCAATGTTTTCCTAGCAAGTACCTACTGATGATCTTAGGGATGAATGACATTGCTTCTGAGGTGGAGCCCTCCTCTTTCTCAGCCTCTAAGAACACCACAGATTTCTCTAGCAGCATCTATTTCCATAATGTTTTCCATCTATTTGTACAGGTAGGCTATCCATGAAACAAAATAGAAGTGCTGTTCTGTAATAGGGCAGGTCATGTACATTGGCAGAAAATGGAAGAGGAAGATTACCTTAGGTGCTCTTTCCCTTCTTAGAATAGAATCATAGGATGGTTTGGGTTGGAAGGGATCTTAAAGATCATATTGTTCCACCACTGCATGCCTTAATTCATCCCATGTCCCTCTTTCCCCCTGCCATATTTGCCTGGCTTTATGAAATCCATTTGGGATGAAAAACTAGTTTACTGAGGGCCTGTACTGTAGGAACAGCATTTCCAAAGAGGTCTCAGTTATCTGAAACACAGGGTCTGTGGGAGGGAAAAATATATCATGGTAAAGAGAGTAAATAAAGAGGGTAAAATGCCTCTGGAGGGTGACCATTCCCTGGACCTAATCACTAGATATGGGCCAAACCTGAGGGTCTGGACACGCACTCGTGTTGAAGGTACCTAGAGGAGCAAAGACTCATTTGTCTCTTTTATCCATTCCTGAGGCATCCACTTGACAAAACAAGGCTGACTTAAATCAGGAAAAATATTAGTTTGCTGTGTCAGAGGTGCTCTGTTTCTTCCAGAGTGTGAACAAAGTGGTCCCTGTCCTCCCTCTCCTTCTTTCTTACACTGTGTCCAGCAGTCTCAGACAATGAATAACATCTTTTTCAGCTTGTGCTGAGTCTGCTGAAGCCACTTAAAAGACACACCTTTTCAATCTATTAGCTGGAGCTGATGTACTCCATGATAAATTCTGGAGAACCAGGGGGGGCTTTTTCTCCATGCCATTAATGTCCTGATATAAGGAATATCCAGCACAGGAGAACACACACCCAGAAAATGCACCAGGTCTACCAGGTCTCAATTCCTCCTCTTGTGTTTCAGGGAAGGTGTTGAATTGTCCAGTCAAGGAAATGTTTTGATTTTCAAGCCCTTTTTTTTTTTTTTTTAATTCCTCCCTCCCCACTTTGTTTTGGGAAACGAGAAAAATATATAAAAGCAAGTTATTAATAAAACATCTATTATGCCCATGGGACAGAGGTCCTTCCGTATTGTTCAGATGGCATGTTTATTGTTGACATCTCTCTTTTCTCTGAGTATGCACAGAACCCTGAAATCCTTTTACATTTTTAATAAGATTATTTCTTTTTTTTCAGTCTAGTGCAAGAAAACCGCATCTGCAATATGCATAATACTCTCAAAAACTGCAGCATCAGAGGGAAAGCACTGCCAATGTTTTTGGCTACGTGCACTTCAAAGAGACACGACGTGAAAAAGAATAGTACCAGAGGTCTGAGGAAGGTGCTCGTGTTTTGCATCTTAGGGCGTGTTTGTTTAAGGTAGTTGCCTTATTTTTCAGTTCTCACGTTTGAGGTAAAGCACATCATAAACACAACAGGGAATTTGATTTGTTTTCCAACCCACTGCGCTCCGTAAATCTGGAACGACCGATGTTACGGCGTCGCTGTGTCTGAACTCAGCGTCTTATGGAGCAAGGTGACCACCAGCCCCACGTTCCTGCAGCCCTGGGTGGCCCTGGGGGGCGTGTGGGATCTGTGGCTCTGTGAGAATGTGGGTCTCCAACTGGAGAACAGGAGTCTGCACAGCATCACCCGTGTGCTTCACCAGCGGTGTGTGAGGATGCGGCCCCACACCGCAGCTGTGCTGAGGGAGCTGTGCTGAGGGAGCTGTGCTGAGGGAGCTGTGCAGGATCCTGGTCTGCCTTGTAGTAGATTCCAAGCCCATGTCCCCGAGCTGACGTTTTAAATCTGCAGCAACAAAGGGCAGGAGCAGTCTCTGCTCGTGCCCTGTGGGTAGAAGACTGCAAGGGGCCCAGGAACCAAGGTAAGAGTGGTTCAGGCAGGTAGCAGATAGCCAGGGTTAGGTGGCTGAAGCTGCTGATGGAAATTTGGAGAGCTGCAAGGTGAAGTAGCCACAAGGGAGAAACCAGCAGCACTGTCACGCTCTCTGTATAGACAAAAATAGCATTTAATTCCCCAAATTCCCTTGTGAACCTGGTCCAGGCAATAAGGACAGTTCAGTTCTTCAGTGTAGAGCAGAAATCAGATACAAACAAGCAGCTTGATTCTTTTAAGCGCTGTAAAGAGTTCAATAATGAAAATATAAAGGATCCTTCCCCCTTGGATTCTGAAGAGCTTTGTTCTAAAAGGCAGAATAGATACACAGAGCATCCAGTGAAAGACAGAGCAAGTTATAAGAGGTGTGGCAGATCTTCCATTTGAGGGAAGGTTAAATTGATTAAGAGACAAATGAGGGGTGATGTGTTAGTGGTATATAGGAGAGTGAATTGCCAGGAGAGGTCAGTCAGATGATCCTATTTAGCCTTTCCCATAAATCAAGAGCAAGCAGAGTGCTATACAATGGTACTAAAAGCTAATGAATTTAAAAGTGATACAAGTAAAATATTTTCTTACATGGTGCATAATTAACCTGGGAAATTCATCAGATACCATTAAGACAAAGAGCCTAGCAGGATTAAAAATGGATAATAAGTGACAGAAACTACATAAAGATAGAAATGTATACAGGGTGTTCAGCCATTTATTTAAAACCATTTGCTGCCTGGGGCTGCAAAGAAACATCCCCTGTGGGAAAGCTTAACATAACAGTGGACTTTTTCTACCTTTTTTGCTGCAATGGGCAGGCTGGAGCCTGAGCAATGGACTGGTCAAACCACTTTAATTTTCCAGAGCAGAGGCCACACCACCACCTACCCGAAATTGCAACCAAAATTTGTTCAAAAACCTTCTGAGCAGCTTCTTTGAAAGCCTCTGAGCTTTGAGACAATATGGAAATCTCTGGTGGAGATGTGGTTGTTGCCTTTGTACACCAGAAATGCAGCCAAAAAAACTTATGGATAAGAGCTAAGCACAGATATTGCATTTTGACAGAGAAGAACTCTGTGGAATTTGAGTCCACATTTTATTACCTGAAATGTGCTCTAAAATGGTGGTGTTTTGTGGATAACTAATTGGCACTCAATCTGGACTTGCAGTGTTTTATGGTCCCTCTTAAACTTGTTAAACAAAGCCTTCAAATTCTACTGAAGGCATAAGGAGTCACCTCAATAAGGTATTTTGGAGGTATGGACAGCCTGCTTTGCTGGAAGATGATGGATTCCCAGCACCACCCAAGTATTTCTGAGGGCTTAAGGGCAAATTATAGAAAGTCAGAAAACCTCACCATGGTCAACAGTCTGGAAGACAAATTTCTTTCTCCTCTGTTCCCTCTGAGGTTACCCTGCCCTTGGGTTGCTGGGCTGGGTGCCTGCAAAACCCCAAATACTTGATTATTGTAGATGAATTCAGGGTGTAGAATATAAAGTGTCTGTGAGGGCGGTGAGGTCCTGGCAGAGTTTTCCCAGAGTTTCTGTAGACTCCACATTCCTGGAAGTGTTCGAGGCCAAGTTGGATGGGGTATGGGATAGTGGAAGGTGGCCCTGTCCATGGCAAAGGGGTTGGAATGAGGTGATTTTTAAGGCCCCTTCCAACACAAACCATTCTATGATTAAAAAAAAAAAAGGGTCTGAACAAAGTGAGCACTAAAACAGAAAGTTCTCTTATGACATGTGTCTCTGTGTCTCTCTCACACGTTTATGTGCAGAGGCATTGCATCCCCAACTGTCATGTCCTGAGTCTTGAATTAATTTTTATTTTAAACATCAATAAAACATTTTCGTGTGAAAAATGAGAGTGAGGGCTCATGTTCTCTATCCAACATGAAGCAAATCTTTCCAACAAGGCTCTCAAAGTATAACTGGACCTTAATTCTCACAATATTTCAGGTATGTTTGGAAGTATGAGGTAGTGGAGTGTAAAAGTAGCCTGGAGTGATGGCAGAGAACATTGGTTTGCTGTGGTGAATTGGCACAAGGATGAGATTGTTGCTTTAGTAGCATCCTGAAGCATTTCTTGAAGAGAAGGGTTTGGGTACAGCCTGACCTCCACAGGCCACTTGTTTGTTCCTTGATCTTTAGGGAAAGGTTGTTGTTTTTTAATCCAAAGTGGGCGCTAGGAATGGCTCCTACGTTCTGCAAAACAACCATTGCCCTGGGCTCCATTCTTGCATCCTACAAGCCCCAGGGCCTGTGATTGAGACCCGTGCCTGTGATTATGCTCAGCTTCCCTGTGTTCCCCGTTTCCTTTGGAGGCAGGAACGCCGTGCAGGGGAACCTGCTGTGCCGTGATAATATGTGCATCCCCCGAGGCTCTTCTGTCAGCCTCTTCTGAGAATTAGCCATGTAAAATCTACACTCTGCCTGATTACAGTGGTGATTGTGGGCCAAACTTACTTCCCAGCTTTCTTCCCAACTCTCCCCATGGTCTGTATCCTGTGTGGAAATTGATTAGCTGAACTTCTTGAGTGCCTAGGGCTGAATGGCAGCCTGAGGCTCTCTTGCAGCATGGGGTGCTTTCAAAAAAAAAAAAAAGGCTGAGTGTTACCTGCACTGTTCTGGCAGGGAATTAAAGAACTGTTAAAATGCATGCTGCTTGCAAAAATTATATATCTATATGTATGTAAATAAAAAGAGGAATAAAGATTTGTTCAGGGGAGTTTATGCCCTCTTTTAGCTCTAGCTCAGCAAGTCAGTGTGTCTCATCATTTGTTCAGAAATCCTGCCTTGCAGTAGAATTTCTTGAGTTAAAAACTGACAATGTTTCTCACTGAAGCTTACAATTCAATACATTGATGTTTTATCTTTATTTTAATGATAAAACTTTGGAGCTAGAAATGCCCTTTTTTGGTTCCATTAGAGGTTTATTTCTGATATCTCCTGTTAGTGAATCAATCCCAGTTTTGTGCTCATGCTTCTCAGACATGTTTGAGTAGAAGATACTCTTCACAGGGAGAAGATGCAGATAAACAGTGACCTTTGGACATATTTGTCTCTGCTGCACTCTCAGCCTTCATTTTTCTGATCATTTACCATTAATAGCTCCTTGCTCCAAATATCTGTGGCCCTTCTCAAACTTGATGCTGGCTTGATGTCTTCTGCAAGTCTAATTTTGACTTGTTGAAAATTTAGCATAATTTGAGCAAAACTCCTACCAAATGATAGTGAATATTCTAATAAGTAACAATTGGAAGAGCAATGTGGTGATGATACAGCCTTGGTGAATTGCAAAATTTGGACACTTTTGGGGTTTAGAAATGTTTATGTCCAGCAACAAGAGTCTGCCAGAGTCCTGTGAGCTTGGTTAATAAAGAGCAAACTGCCTGAGCAAGAGAAGAAAGAAACCCTGCTGCAGTTAAGTCTTGAACAGTTATTTTTATTTTTTTTTTCCCTGTCTTACCCTCTTTTATCCTTCTGGTTTCTGCTGATGGCAGGGACTGAAGGGCTGGCTCTTTGACTAATGGTTGAGTCAGTAATTTTCTCCATTAAATTAGGGCGTGTATTAAGAGAGACAGGAAGAATTGGTCTCTTGGGGAAGGAAGCAGCTTGGTAGCAAGGCATGGCCATTCCTTTGTGTTGTTGGGATGAGAAAGGAAAGGCATCTGCTACAGGCCCTGGGTTTATACACTCCTCTGGTGAGAGCCACTTGTGTCCCCCCAGATTTCCTGCCCATGTCCAGGCTGCAATTTAACAGAGCATTTAGCAGAGCAGTCAGCACTTTTGTACAGTGTTCGTGTCAGGAACCCTTCAAACCCAAAGAAAGGCTCGTGTGTCCAAAAGGTTCCTTGATTTTTTTCTTTTTCCCCTTCAAACCAGTTGATCGTAAGAGAGATAGGGTGCATTTCATAAGCCTTGTCTTAGAAAAACAAGACGAGAGGAGTCTCCATGCTCCAAAGAAAGCCTGAAAGAAGATTAGTTAATTAATTAAGAATCTTTTCTTCTGAGTGCAACAGGCTCCAAGTAACAAGTGAACTTTTCATTTCCAGTAATAGCAGAAATTACTTCAATAGCATGATTGTGAGCACCCGTGGGGCCATAATGTGAATGGTCTTTATTAAGGAGGAGGCTGAACTTCTGACTATCTTTCTTCCAGTCATTTCCACAGGCTATAAACAGCGCCTGGTTTGTTGCTATTAAAAGAGTCTATAGATGATGATGCTGAAAAGCATCACTGTTTAAGTACTCATGGCTTGATGTTAAGATGAAAAATATTTTCTTGAACATAAAGTGAATTTGGGTCCTCCGGTACATCGTAGTTCTGTTCAGAAGTTACTGAGCTGGATATCTGTGATATGAGGGAGATTTTGTTTGGTTTTGTGTTTTTCATTTTAATTACTGGTCACTACCCCTCTGTTTTGTGTGATTTTTCAGACATGTGAGAAGTCAGAAAAAACATTTCAGGGCTGTTTTTATGTTTTCTTGGTGTTGTTTTCTGCCTGTGTTCATACCTGATGAAAGAGTCTGGTCTTAGTTAATGATCAGGCCTCATTTTATGTTTGTTCCCATAAATGACTGCTCTAAGGAGTGACCTTTCCTGAATAACATGGAATTCTGCACAACAATGCTGAGTAAAAACTGAAGCAGCCCGTGATCTGCTGGGGTGATATTGAAGACATATCTCTCATGCACAGCAGACCTATGCATTAATCCTATGTTTTGGGGTCTTTAATTGCTTTAAATATTTGCTTCTGGATCTGTGTTTCACACATCTTATTTACATGGTTTATTTTTCATTTTATGAACAAATCGATAACCAGACAGACTCTTTACCACACTGGATTAGTTTTATTTATTCTCTTTGAACTTGATTAAAAAGCTGTCAAACATAAGTCTACATTTTATCAGCAGAATACTTTTACAAAACAGGGTAGGATATGTGTATAGCTGGAAACATACATTTCAAAATGAAACAATATTTGATATATTCTAGACAGTTACCCTTTTGTTTATCCATGACAACTGAAACTAACCATCAAATGCATAAATTGATTCAAGTCTAGCCAAGTAATCCTAAGGGCATATGAAAAGGCTTTTTTTTAAAGTTCTTTCTAGATGAATTTAATGTAGTTCACCAATAAAGCATCCTCAGGAGCACAATACAAATGCTACAGAACATGAGATAGCTGGAGAAAGCGGGCAGATGTACAGTGTGATGAAGAATCAAAATGGATGTTACATTAAAATGAGCAGTCATGCAATGTCTTCATTTCATGTGCTGCGTTTAAGTCAAAATGCCAAAGTTCCAATTCCATTTTTAATTTCTTTTAGGCACTGTTATGCAAATAGTGACATTCTCATTTTGTTTGTGTTTGTTTATTTTATTTGTTTAAAAGCACTAAATGCAATTTTTTTTCCTAGGTCTTGGGGTAGACAAATTGATTATTCATCATGTCTTTAATTTTGAACGTATATCAAAGAGAAAGGTAAATTATACTCAGATCAGCTATGTATGATCTTGTATCACTGCTTTAATTCATTGCTTTTAATATACATACTTTAATCTGTTTTCCACAAACCTCCTCAATTATTATCTGTCTTTCTGTGCCATTGCATATGTTGGTAAACAGCATTTTCTATGGTCTAGGGCCATATGCTGTATGCTCAGCTTGCAGAAAAAGTGACACTTGGAGTGCTAGCATAATGAAACTCTCAAAGGGTTAATGCAGAATGCATATAGGCAAATGTTGACAATATTTTTTATTCCAATGTTTGAAAATTAGACACAAAATCATCATTAAGTTTGCACAAAATGAGGCATCTGTCACTTGAAAGAAAAAGAAATATTTCAGAAATATGTTTACAGAAATGTAAAAATATTAGACATCAAGGCAGATGTGAACGTTTTCAATAACAGGCCCTGTCTGTCAGTCTTCCTCTGAGCCGAAGATCTTGCTGTACTCGCTCAGCATAAGTTCAACTATCTGATTTTGGTACAGCATGTGGACTGCCATGTTCCCTGTCTCCTTTTCAGGTCTAAGGAGTGTTGGTCCAAACACAATTCCTAAGCTTTGTGTTGACATAAGATTCACGGATTCCTTGGCTGCTATCCTGTTGACAAAAGGAAAGAACTGGTTAAAAAAGAAGGGTGTCAGAGGAGTCACTGTTGCTCTTGAAGCACACTGAGGCACTTTTTGACTGCTTCTCCTGGTAGGGGTGTTTGTTTGGTTAACTTATCAAAAAGAAAGAAAACAGGGAAGCAAGAGAAATTTCTGCCAGTGTGACAAACAAGGAAAGGAGGTTTTTTGTAGTGCCAGGGAGAAGATTCCCTGCTTCCCTGCTTAACATGGTCTCCAGCACTGAAAGAGTTGTGAAAACCAAAAAAAAAACCCCTTAATACAGAGCTCATATGAAACACATTCCTTCTGCTAATTTAAATCCAATAAAGTGAGTATGGTCTGAAATGGATTGTGAAATTTATTTAACTAAAGACTTTTGCATGCCTTATCCTGACACAAAGTTTCTTGAAAGACACAGAGACCACATACCTTAATGAGATGACTTAGAAAATAATGGTAAGGATTATAACCTTTGATATCTTTATTACCCACAAAATTACAGGAGAAGGACTATTATTATTAAAAGTTGATCTTGTGTCTGTATTAAGACTTAATATTCCTGTGGAAAGGACATTAAGGATGGAGAATTCTGGTCTAAGAACAGTGCAGGTTTAATGGATGGAGTTTAGGTAGGAAGTTTGGCATAAATCTCTGCTGTGGTGAGTACAGACTAAGTAGAAATCCATTTCCTTCAACCCTCCAGAATATATTATGTATCCTAGGGTTGGGAAGACTAGTAAATGAAGATACATATTTTATAAATAAATTGCACAGCTCCACTAAGGAATGCAAACTACATGCAACTTTACTATGTAAATGTTTGAATTTATGGATGCCTCCTTAACCTGCTAGTTTTAACTTAAGTATTCCAAGTTGATTGTTGAAGCCAAGTTCTGCTTTTCCCCCTCCTCTGCCATTCTCTGTCACTCGTTTACCTTTTAAAATCCAGACAGCCATCTAAAAGCCATCACATCTGTCTCTGTTTTCCCATACCTGTAGCTGAACTTACAGCACGCCACATTATAAGGGAAAGAAACTGTGAGACCTAATGGCTCCAGGCACTTAAAAAAGTGTTTCTTTCATGTTAGTGGGTGGGTCACACAGCAAAAAGCATCTCTTGTGGATTTGTGCCAATCTCGTCGTTTACCACATTCCTGGAACATCAACACTCGTGGTTTTTTTTCCCCATATATAAATAGGAAGAATTACTTAGTTCTGCCTCATGCTAGTAACCGTGGTGTCCATTGCACAAAACACTCTCCATATGGCACTAATCAGATTGGCTTAACTATTAGTTTCTTAAAATATAGCATCTTCATTAATTTCTTAAAAAATTAATTATCTTTCCTCTGTGGTAATATTAATATATCATCTCTTCTCTTAGGAGTTCAGAAAGTCTCAAAAGTTAGAAGTTTTGTTGCCAAGTGACTGCGTGGGCTTCTGATGGATGCCACACATCTTTATCACAATTAAAAATGTTACAGAGGTGACGAGATTGTTTTGCTTAATGCCACTTGTGCAGAGGCATGTACAGCAAGCTTGGGGACCTCTCTGGGAGAGAGACTTGGTTTCTGTTGAGCTTGTTATGTGGTAAAAGTTGGGAACTTCGTATATTATTTGGACATGACATCAGCAGGAGTAGAGATGCATGTTCACTGGGCGGGGAAATTCAGAAGCTTTGTCTTGGTTAACTTTAGAAATAATCAATTTAGCAGCATCAGCCATGGCTTTGAGACAAGAGGGTGTTGATAATGGACAGCATTGATGGAGCTGGAGGAGAAGCCCCTTGCAGGGAGAAGGAGGCAATGCACCATGGATGAGCAGAACCAGGGTGAAGAAATGTGGCAACAGAGCTCAGTTTACTGAAGGGATGGGGGGGATTGCCTTTCTTGTCTGTAAAATATGAAGCAAGATGTTGAGATCCCGTGTTCCTGATGGGGACACAGAAAATGGAAGATGCACGGCCAACCCCTCTGCTTTTGCCTGCCATCTTTCTGAAGGAGAATAATTTCCCTGGTTTATCCTGGAGATTCGATCCTTCTCGTGACATCCTGGCAAAAGCCAGGCACGATAACATTTCCCAGCAATCAGGAGGTGGGGGTATGGCATGAGGGAATGGAGGCTGTGCCTGATGTGCCTCGATGATGGACAGGAACTGACTGTGGTTCATCAATATGGAGGGTGGCATTAAGAACATTTGTGTAAATTTGGGTTTACACAAATGCTAGAATAAGCAGTACTGTATTGAGAAAGTATCTTGAAAATCCTTGATATATTCATGCAGTTTCGCTTGTTTTCAGCATAATAACAAAAAAAACATAAACCAAGCGAACTTGGAAACATGGAAAGTCTGAATAGTTAAATAATATGTGGTAAAACACAGCTACTGAAGGAGTAGAAGGAAGAAATTCAATCCACTCTGAATAGAATAATTATAAGTTTTGGGCTTTATGTCTTTTTGGATTACAAACCTTTACCAAAGAAATTCTATAACTGGTATTTTTTATCATCTCTCCACAAAAAAAGAAGTCAATGCAAATCAAAATAAAATATGCACACTTAATGCTATTACTAGAGCTACTAGGTGAAATTGAGCTGTTAAAAGAGAAAATATTGAAAAAATGGGCAAAAATTCTTTTTTTGGCAAGAAAAAGAGCCGAAAGAGTGACATACCATTTTCAACATAAAGAGTGAAAGGAAATGCCAGAGGTACTTTATGTCAAGCCCAAATGAAAGGAGCAATGATCCATCAATTTAAGGTTATTTTAGAAACAATCTATAATCCGGTGCCACAGATGTTGGAACCATATCAAGAAATTGTTGGGTGCTATGCTCTACAAGATTTTCTTCTTTTCCTCCAAAATAACCGAGTTTCAAGAATGTCTTCAGTCCTTAAAATCACAAATCAGGAGAAATGCAGAAAATATAGTTCTCATTGTTAATAGTAATGAAATCAATGATGAATTAAAACAGCAGAAGTGTCTGATAGCAGGGCTGTAGTGTCAATGGCAGATATATAAGGAAAAATACTTGGAATTTATGCTTTGGCTGTTGCCAAGGCAACTGCAAGCTGGAAAACGTGTGACAGAGAGCAGGGCAAGTCTACAGCTAAGAGGGTCATTGTATGGAGAGCTGGCTCTCTAGTTCCATTAAACCTACACTTTTCAAACTCTCTAAACAAAATCATTATTAATTTTGACGTTTGGAAAGCACACTGGATTATTGCTCCAAACACAGTAGGTGTTAGGAAACGTTCTTCATCCATTTTTTCTTTGTAGTAACTGCTGAGGAGAAAGGGTTTCTACAGTGACTCTGACTCCTCAACATCTTAATATTCCTGATGCACATTAAAAAATGGGGAATTGAGTGTACTTAGGGAGGAAAATCCCATTGGAAAGGATGTTGTTTTACTGTGGGCTGGAGAGTGTTGGAGGGGAGAGCCAGCTGCTTTGAGAACTCCTCACTTTTGCTTTCTTATCCTTTTCCAACCTGTGAGGATTTAATTTTACCCAATGGCAGGGGCATTTCTACCCTTAGCAGAATTTGTTTTAGCCATGCCTGGTATTCTGTCGCTGTTTTACATTATATTTAAGGGTAACTTTTCAATAGGACAATCCTGTTTTTCTTCCATGAACTATTAGTATAGACTGTGACTAAAGGACAACATGTCACGAAATGAGGGGGTCAGAAGAGTAAGAAGGGGTCACTTGGTATAGGTTGTGGGCTAGAATGGCAGGTGTAGGAAATGCCATCCTCTGAATTCAGCGGAGGACCGAGGCATAAAAGCAGATTTTGACCTTATCAGAATCCTGTCCTCCAGATATGCACAATATTTGTGTTCACTAAGGAAGTGGCTGCCACTAGAGACAGAAATCAAGACCAACACAGAGGCCAAGAAAGATTAAAGATAAATAAGAATAAATGAAACTCCACCAAAAGGATTAAAAATGCTGTATTTATGTCATCTCTCCTCTTGGTATAGGAACTAACCTTATGGAATTAGGACCCAGCTCCTCTCTGAGTGGGGTATTCCACGACAGCCCATTTGGGTGGGTTTTGTACCTTTGCTGAATTGTGCTGGTAACCACTGTCCTAGGCAGAGTTGCTCATCCTGATGGATGAGGAGACTGATTTGAAATGTAAGTTCCTGTGAACTGCCTTAATAGGTCAAAGTGTGTGCCTCCCATTGATTCACTTTGCCGATAATTATCCTCAAATTAGCCAATATCTCTTTCCTATCAATTCTCAGGCATATGCAAATGTAATGTTGTAGCTTAAGGACTTGGCCCTGGTAAGGGCTCAGCTGCCTTCAGCTCTCCCCAGCAATAATGCTGTTAACAGGCCTCTTCACTGCACTGGTACAGGCCAGTTTTTATGCAGCAGCTTTCTGACTTCTGGTATTGCAGAGCTCCCAATCAATTTGTTAAAATTTGTCTCTTTTGATGAACAGCTTCCAGCTCAACATTTTACGCTCGTCTCCTTCCCAAATGCTCGTTCACAGGAGTTAAAAAATAACAGGTATTATATACTTTGCTTTAGTGACAAGACATTTGGGAAGGAATCATCCAACCTTGAAATAAAATCTTTATTGAAAGCAATTCTACATCCATGCCAGTCAGATACATTGTATGATCAGAGGAGGTGTCCCAGGGGAAAGCTCAGTGCTGTAGACAGGGTTGATTACTTGGACCTCCTGTCAGTTCTTAACTCATTGACAGTGGCTGAGACACTCAGTACAACTTTGTTTTCTTTATTTGGAAGTAAAGTTAATACACTTACCTTAACTGTGCCAAATGTACTGGAAAATAACCTGATAATAAAACGTACCATCCTAGGAAGTGATAATGTCTGTGTGTGTATAAGCACATTTTCGCAGGGCTTTTGCAGCTGGGTTTTTCAGTGTGAGGAAGGAACCACAGCTACAACATGATGCACAGATAACCTAAACGATCAGGTTTTTTCTCAATGTATTTGCTTTTCATTTAGGGCTTGTTACACACTTTCCTGAGCTACAGCATGTCCCAGCCACATCATTTTCTGTCGTCAATTTATTTCCATTCAGCTGCAGTCATTGTTCTTTGGGAAGAACTTGAGTGGATTTTGGTACTAAGAAGATAAGTGAACTGCAGCTTTGAGAGTCCTCTTAAAGTACAAACAACAATAGGGGTCCTACAAGATATCAAAATCTGGCAGAGATATCCATACCCAGCTGGATACACCAGCTGAGGAGAGAAACCAAAATACACACATCGTGGAGGAAGAGTGCAGGGCCTGTGCATTACTTAATTCCATCTTGAGAAACCTGTGGAGGTAACTGGTGGTAAGGGAGCCCCTGATACCACAAACTCTATTTGTGTGAACTGTTCAATTCCTTGCACTGCTACATAGACTTCAGATAGAATTCATAGAATTCAGATGTTCGATTTTTTATGAATGCAGACTAAACCTCATTATTTTCTATGTCCTGGCTGTATGAGTGATTTGCTCAGGTGCATTACAGTGGCATTCACCAGCTGATGAAGCTAAGCAGATGCAAACACCATCAGTGGAGTCCTCAGCTTGTGAGATCCATACACTGTGATGGGAACAGGGAGATTGGTGTGTGTGAACTGAGACCTGAGGCTTCTGCTTATAGAGGAGCTCCAAACCACTACAATGTCTGTCCTTTTCCAAATGTGCCATGTGGTTTCCTCTGCAAGAAATAAGCACAGTTCAGGGGTCACAGTGCACTAATACAGTTTTAAGCTACTTGCATTGAGCTGTGCAAAACACGAAGGCATTTTAAATTCCTGTTTGTTCCATAGGTAGGATTTGAAACAATAGTTAGGCTGATAGTAGAGAAACCAGGTCATGGCGTAAGATATGTTACAAGAGAGGTCAGAAATAGTTCAGACATACTTAAAAACTTGCTTTTGCTGAAAATAGCCTTGATGGCTCCTGGCCTACAGAAACTCCATAGGCTTCCTGTGCTCTGCAGCTGTGGGTTCGTGTTACAGCTCTTTGGGAAAAATCCCTTCTCTTCAGTTGCTCTGGGATACCAGAACGAGCAGTTGATGCTGTCTTCCTCCACAGACTAGGCTTTAAATGTGACCATTGGGTGGCTATATATAGCACCTGGACAGCTGACAGGGACCTGGTGGAGAACGGGCTTCCTCGGGGGATCCCCCGCGTATCTCACAGCACGAGCCCTTCCCTGGACGAGGTGCCTTGGAGCCTGGCCCTAAATGAGAATAATAACTAAACTAACTCCCAACATTGCTTCACAGTTGGCTGCATAGACTGTGAAAAGCTGAAGAAAGGCATTTATTCTGGCTTAGCCTGGTTTAATAAGAGAACAGTTAAGAATAAATTCTCCTCAGTGCTGGGTGAACTTTGCTTCCCATGCAACAACCCTGCAGAAGGACATGTGGGCTCTTGCCTTTGCACACACCTCACAGAATGCCTGTTTTGTGGAGAAAGACTTTGTCTTCTGGGTGGCTGAGAACAGCATGTAAAAACACATTTAGGTATCTAAATGCAGCTTCTGCAGGGGCTTCATTCAGGAAAGTTCTTTGGAGAAGTCCTGCTTGTTCTTCTGCACAAGGGGAGGTGCCCCTGCTCCACTGAGGAGCTGTGAGGGGGGTAACAGTTTATCTGCACCTCAGCCTTGGGATTGCTTTTCTGGACATCTTCAGAGTCACAGAAGCTCCAAAGGCAGGAGGGGCACACTGCTGCATGGACAGCAAGGGCAGGAACCTATCACAACACTGTGGCTCCATCAGAGACCTTGGTATGGTCAAAGGAACAGGTCTCACTCCCCCAAATCAAATGGCATCAAAGAGATGGATTCAATATCTTTCCACAAAATCTTCCCTATAACAAAAATTCCAGGTCTCCCTTTTGGAAAACGGATCCAACTGGGTGACCTGCTAGGTTCATCCATTTACTGACAGCCAGCACTCTGTCCTCCCAGCTTGGCTTGGGTTTCAGCTTTTTGTGTGTGAGTGCAAACTGGTTCTGACTGGTGCAGTTAAGAGGACAGATCTGGTTGGTCTGTGTTGCTGTTGTGCCTGCAGTTTGCCTGTTTGGGCACAGCCCTTTGGTAGGAGTCAGCTGAAGGCCATGAACTTCCTCAAGGAGCATCCTGGACTCCTCTGGCTGCAGCTCTGTGCACAAGGCATTCATTTTTGCTTTTTTTAGTAGCCCTGTAGCAGCAAATTTAGCTCAAACGAGCAAACCCCTGCCCAAAAGCCACACGGGCACTGTGAGCAGGAGCCTCTCTTTGGGGAGGGGATGGGATAGAGCAAAACCCCCTGTGACAGATGTTGGGCAGATGCTGATGCACTTAGAGGTGTTTGGATAGCAGAGTGATAAAGGCAGTGTGAGACTACATAGAATAATATGTGTTCAGACAGAAGTATACCACCTTAATGCCTGAAATGTGTTTTTGGCTGGTGGTGTAATTTTTACTGTGCTTGAATTTTTTTTTTAAATTTATTTTTCATTCTTCTGATATCTATTTTTTTTTTCTCCAAAACAACTAACTTATTGTAAGGACCAACCTGTCATAAGTCCTGGATTTGTATGCTTTTGTGGCCTGTGGAGTTCAGAAGGCAACAGATAGTTTTAAAATAATAAAGCTTTAACTTTTTAAATTGCTTAAATATTTTTGTTCAAGAATGCCCGGAGCTACATTTTCTTGTAACATTAAAAATAAAAAGCAGTTAGTAACAATCTCCTTTAAATCACAAATTGTAAATATAGAACCTTTATCATCAGCACAGCACATCCAAAAATGTCTTTGTAAAATAAATCAAATTATATGAGTTAATTGATTCCAGGCAACATCAGCAACTGCAGGTGGAAACTGAATAACAGGATGTTTATTAATGAGGGACTATTAATCAAAATTGACAATATCAATCCCTGTTTCTTTTATTTGAATTCTACCTGCAGAATCCATGAACATACTCGCTGGATTTTAAAATAAAAATTTAAAAGTAAGGAGAATGCTGACACTTGGGATTTTAGCTTTAGATGTAGGGCTGTTTGTTTAAACAGCAAAAGGATATCCTAAATCCAATTTGACAGGCAATGCCAAAGATGCCAGTGGTAATTAATTAGCACTTAATTTAGACCACAGAACAACAGGATATGGAATTGGTGCTCAGTGCCATTTCCCCTTAGGCTTCATCTCATGAGGGTCAGGAGTATGGCTGTTGCATTGAAGGTCAGTAAATAAATTGGGGGAACACATTGACACTGGACTTTTCATGATAGATATCCTTCACCCTTATTGCTGCCTCTGGCTATGGCTGATGAGAAAAGGACTGCAATTGTTCTGTGAAGAATGTTGTGGTGCCCAGGCTCGAGTGGAGCAAGGTGGTGCCTGAGCTCACGAGCCCAACAGTTCCTGTGCTGGCAGAGAAATGCCCCAACTCTGCCTGGGCTGGAAATAAACTCCTGACTGTAGCACACAAAGCTTGAGGAACTCTGACAGGCGAGAAAATTCACTTAAAAGCAGCCCCTTAAGTTTGCTAGATTTGTGAGCTTAGCTTTAGATTAAGCATAATTAAAATCAAGGGAAGATTTTAAAGTGAGGTGAGAAACTAGGTCAGCAAGGGAAAAAACACATTTCCTTATTATCCTCTTGTCTTTGTCTTAATAATATTCGGTGCTCCTCCATAGAGCTAAAGGCTCTTAATAAAGGTGGATTAATGTTATTAACAGCATTGTTTTCTGATGGGGACACTGAGGTTTTGATGTGCTTAATGATGAACAAACAGAAAGTACATGGCAAAAAAGCAGATCCACCAGTTCTGGATTGTAACTCGGTGAGAGAAGCCCCTCTGATCAGCACACCCCAAGCAGAGGGGGTATGGAAAACACACAGGAGACCCTATGTCCCTTCTTCCCACAGGCACATCAACTGCATTCTTTGGTTTAGATTTACTGGTTTGTAAAGCAGAAAGATGATGAGACTCTGTACGATTATTTAATCCTCCTGCTCCCAGTAAAATCAGTGCATCTGTCAGACACTTCTACTCTTTCTCTTCCAGTCATCTCTGCCTTTTCAGAGGATGGCCTCAGGTGGAAGGTGTCAGCACTGCCACGGGTATTCAGTGATGTTACAGCTTTCTGAAATCACTTCTCACAAACTGTACCTTACTATGCCTAAGTAGACCAGTTCCCCATGTCCCACGGGGTGCTGAACAATGGGAGCTTCAGTATTTACAGCAGGGTGGCTCTGGTTGCATGTCCTAGCTGTACTCCAGTAGCACAGCTTTATCCCCTTGGTCCCCTGAAGGGCTGTCTGCATTGCTACATCATGGAAACACTGAGTTAGACATAGTCTCTGCTCAGAAAATGCATTTGGGAAGCCCCAGGTTAAGAGTTATTTTAACTTTCACTTCATCACACCCTTTGCAGCATCTCTCTCTGGGCAGTGAGGGAAATTTTGATTACTCAAAATTACTGACAAAAATCTCAGCGACTGGAAGCCACAAAGGAGTCAGAATTTCACCTTATATGAGCTTAACTTTTCTCATTTTGGGTGATATCTGCTTTTACTAAGTGGAGTTACTGCTTTTGACTATGTTCAATCTATAACCTCTTGCAGCCTTCAATTACAGCTTTTTGTGCTATAATCCAGTTGACAGCAAATAAGTCAGCCCTGGATATGACAGGTTTACTTTCTGACTTAGAGCCCAGAAGGGGCAATTGAGTGGAATTTCAACCTGGGATGCTGAGCTGTAGACATCCTGTTCAGAAATTCATCTTCGCTTGTGAGTCTGGAGCAGCCTGTGAAAAACACAGTTTTGCTATCAACACATTGGTTTTGTCCAGTGTCATGGATGAATGATTCAGTTCTGTGAGAAACCCAGTGATTTTTGACATTGAAATCAGAGAATGTGGCAAAGAATTCCATGGAGGTCAGGGAAAAGCTCTCACCAAAGTTCTCCTTTTCTGTGACTTTTTATATCACATAACCATTGAATCATTTGGTTTGGAAAAGACCTTTAAAATATCAAATCAAAGCATTGCAGTTACTTCATAAATTATTTTGTTTCAAGCCTTTTTAAATAATAAAAAAAAATTCAAATGTTGGCCAATTAACTGTCCCCAATATGAAATCTCCATATTTTTTATCCCGTATTATCACCATCTTGTTGTTTAAAATGAAAGTCTTTTTGCAGCCATCTACCCAACAGAGCTGATTTGCTATGGGATCCGACCTCAACCAGGATTCCTTCTCTTCCAGGTTCAGTTCTGAGCTCTCCACAAGCTATGACTGCAATATATATGCACTGCATTTGTATCAGATTTGAAAGATGCTTTAACATGCCTCCCAGCACCACGATTGTTTCAGCCCTGATACTGAGCACGAGTAGGATGAACGCAGCTCTTAAATGCACTAGTGAGTATGTGCCATGAGTCTTTGATTCCTTTAAACTTATTTACGTTTTACTCGCCCTTGAGCAATGAATTTACTATGTCAGCATTGTCTTTTCTACTTACATTTTGTCTGTCTTGTCCGCTCACCTTAGCCTGATGTTTATTTTTTTGTGCACGTGTTTAGCTCGCTGCACTAAACGCAGGGACTGCCTGGAGTGGAGGATTTTCCATATATTGTGTCTTTCTAAGAAGCATCCTTTGTAGTACTGCAAGTTCTGCAATATTTCGTGGCTTTAAACTAGCTTTGAATTTTCTCATTAGTTCCTTTAAAGTCAAATACCCATTCACACATGTACTGGTCTCAGATGACTCTGGTCTAACTGCCTTAGATACTTTACAAGGTCTTTATTCTCCACACAGTCAGCCCTACCTCTCTCAGTAGTTGTATATCTTTTATCTTTGAAGCTTCAAGTGACCAGGTTTGCCAATATCTACTTCTGTCTGACCCTGATCGAAATCCACAGTTAAAAAAAAATGGTGAGAAAACAAATATGAGTCTCTTAGACCTCCTGACCCAAACCATGTTCGACAGAGATTTAGGAACAACAGGGACAATCTTGTTGTTGATATCAAGGCCCTTGATATCAGTCATCAATCTTTGGACAACTCACACAGTAAGTGGCTTCCAGGACACCTCTTTGTAGGTGTTGTCTCTGCAGCAGAAAATGTCTAGCCTGAAGTGAGTGATTGTAAATGGATTTACAAGCTTAGAAAGCACCTCTTTAGCAGGCACATATTGTAGTTTCAGGATGTAGAGCTGGATAAACATAATTTGATATGAGAAGTAATGGAAAGCTCTTGCTTTATAATCTGGAAAGTTTAAGCAGCTCCTCACCATAGAGGCCAGGTGAGATCTAAAATGTCTTCAACAAGACTTGAAATTTGCCCTGTGATAGAAATCCCAGGGTTGGCTCTGAGTCCAGAGCAGCTGCAGTGACTTCCATGGGGTGGATGTTCTGAAGGAATGGAAGCTCCTTATTCCGATGACACTTTTATGAGACCCTTATCCAGACATGGAAACAATCTGGGTTGTCTGAGGTGGTTAAAGTTGCCTGCTACTACTGCTGCCACAGCCCTGTGGAAATCCTCTCTGGACTGAGAGTTTGAACAAGGCAAACTGATGTTCCCAGTAAACTTCACTTACTGGAAAGCTTCCATATGCTCTAGGGCTGTCCCATATGCCCTGTGCTGATTGTGTGGTGGCTGCTGATGGTGTTTGGTGAAGGCCTGTGCTTGGCAGTGTGGATGGCAATGATCTGGGAGGTGAGAACAGTTTCCAGATGGATGAAGCGCTATCCTGAGGTGGTCTGGGCAGCCTGAGCCTAGTGCTGACACAGAGAACATGGTGCAAAAAACTTTGTGCTTTTTCCATGAAGGTGCTAGGAGATCTACAGGAGGAGCTGTAAAAATTACAGAACTTTTGTGAATTCCTTTTTCTTGGCTTATCTCCATGGCAAGGAGTCTTCTTTTGGAAGACCACAGCAAAGCTCTGGAGAGGATGTGGTGGTGCTATCTAATGTCAGGGCTGAGGTGGGTGTAGAATCCTCAGCTTAGAGGAGGTAACTGGTTGCATCTTGTGGACCAGGGGAGGAGGCAAATTGGCTGGAGAGAGCTGCTTCACAGATTTGTGATTTTACATAGCACCATAATGCGTAATGTACGAAAAGATAAATATTTTCCATTCAGCAACATCTTGCTGCATTTTCATCTAACTCTATAATTTTAATTATAAAGTGAACATAACCTGTATCAAATTATGATTTTGTTAACATATTGAACGAGGACAAGAAAAATAAATACCAGATTTTATACTGTACAGGCACATGAAGGTATAGTAAAAAAATCTGGTTTCCTTGACCACATTGTCATAATATGCATATATAACTGCTTATTGAATCCAGGCTGTGTAGACAACAGAAAGAACACTGGCTCCATACCATCACAATGCATGCCCACAACAAAGAGGAGGAAAGAACAGGCTCTTTCATTGTGTGTTTCTAAGTATTACCAACATAAGGGCTAAAAACTACCTCTGTCTGAAGTGTATCTATACACCCATGCATAAGTTATTAACTGGGCTCTCTCAGCACAGTTGCTGAAAATATTAATATATTCAAATTATATTCTAGCTACTGCAAAAACAGTAGATCAGGCAAATGTATTAAAATCTCTTCAGACAAAAGGAGTCATGTTATTTATAAAGTTCCTCCCCCCTCCTCCTTACTGGAACACAAACCTTCATTGTATAGAGTACATGAGAATGCAAGATGATCCTTAGATGTCAAAATGTGGCTTAAAGTTTGAATGTAATCATAAAACAGTGACTCCAATGCTCGCCATAAACAAATTGTCACTGGCATTATGTAACTTGGACTATTCAGAAAGTATAAAAGATGGGAAGAATAAAAGGTGGCTGCCAAACATTATGGGCCAAATCCAGAGGTCGTGCCAAATTGCGCCAGTGGGCTGGGAATTGCAAACCCAGCGTGGAATTCAGATTTACACTCCCCAGTTCTTGGGCTGCTTAGAGTGAGATTAAGGCTATTTTTTATTCAGTTTGTCAGTAAGGCAGGAAAGCAGCAACCAGTGGCTTCTGCAACCCCCCTGCTCGCTCTTAGTGGGAGATGGGAAAGTAGGATAAAAGTTTCCTAATTGCCACAGGACCTGTTTTGGTACAGAATGGCTTTCTGGGCTGCCAGCAGGCACAGCCAGCCACCAGCAATGCAGCCTGGAAAGGGAGGCACCACTCTCAAATCTGGTGGTCTTGAATTTCCTGTCAGTATTATGTAGGGTGCTGCCTCTTTGGGCTGAGACCCTGCCCTCTTCCCAGACTTCTCTAGAAAATTGATTAATGAGGGAAGACTATTCACGGAGGCAGAAGGTCTTGTTTGTGAACAACAACCATTCATTAATTTATTTTTTCCTTCAGTCCAGGCTTTAGGTGTAAAGTATATCTGAAAGCAAATGCACTGCACAGATTTAAATTGCAGCTAATGGTTGTGTTAATGCCCCACCAAACTAAGGGGTTGCCTACTCCCACTTCTCCCCTGCCCTTCCTTTAAAAAGTAAAATGACTTTTTTTTTTATTTCCCCAGCCTGAAATAATTGCTGAAGCAGAGATACTGGTTTAACTCATTATGAATTATTAGTGGAAAAGTGGGTCTCAGAAGTATGTTACATCTGAAATATTTTTCGTCACTTGAACATGTGCCGTCCAGAACTGGCCCTCCTCTACCAGGCACTGGGAACAAACACTTCGCATTCACAGATGCTCCTAATTTGGTGTGGTTTGGAGTGTAATTTAGATCAAACATATCCATGTAAATGAGTCAGGGTTTCTTAATTAGGTGCCTCTAAAGAAAAAACTTGGACCACATCAGTAGGTGTGGGTGTGGTGCCCACAGTACTGGAATCTTTCTATAGATGAAGCTGAGTTTTGTTCAGGCATACTGTAGGTTTTTCTTTCCTTTTTTTTTCTATTTTTTCTTTTTTTTTTTCTAAAGCACAATAATAAATCTGCAGATGGCATAGACATAAAGACGCTACTTCAGAGGAGCTGTCTAAAACACTGTCTCTTTGGCAAATGCCTTAAAGTAGGTCATTCTGCTGTGATTTAGGTTTATATTTCATTGCCAGCTTTTTGTTCCCATTACAAGTAGGGTGCATTCCAGTCCACAGATTTGCTCTTTATTTTTTTTTTTATTTTATTTTTCAGATTGGTTTTTATTTTCAAGAATTTGTAGATCTCCATAAGAAAATCACCCAATACCCTGTCAGAAGTAGTAATCATGCACTTGACCACAAAAAGAGATGTATGAAGGTGATAGCCTGTAAATATTGGAATGTAAAGTACCATTCTCTGGAAGGAAAAATTGTATTGATTCTCTTAACATGGTGATTGAAATGATTGTTGCCTCTTTTGCAGTGTGTGAAAAAGGATTTGATCTAATGTCATTCCAGAACCCTCACAGAGCAGGGCCCTTGTTGTTCGGGTATTTGCTTTTGTTTTTTATATATTTGCCACTTAAAATCATGTATTTTATAGCTTATTAAAAAAAAGAAATTCAGGGTCTGTTTTCCCATCAAAGTGCTGGAGGACTTACATGCCAAACTCTCACTAGCTTTAATGAATTACCTGCATAAATTCCCTTTCAATCAATGGTAGAATAGATCCTATTGTGTTATATTAATTATTTTGCACAGAACGCTGACATTTTGGCCTTAAAGCCTTATTTGTTTTGTTTTTGTTTTTTTTTGAGTTCCAATGAATATCTGAGAAACTTCAAGCAAATTATTTATTTCACATCCTTAATTCTGAGAAAAATCACATACCTTTAGGCACAAAAATGAAAAGCACTGCAATTTACCCTTTGATGGCCTGGTTCTGGACATTAGTGTGTTAGAGCCAAATAAAAAAAGAAAAAGTGGGGAAAGAGCCATTGTAATGAATTGAGCACTCCTAATTTTGGCCAACAAAAAAGGATTTGAGCTGGAAAGAACACCAACCCCAAGCAATATTAAGAGGTTACAAAATCACATAAATTAACTCCGCCGGTGATATTTTGCTAAAGCTGATGCGAGTGCAAACCAGAAGCAGGATTCTCACGTGGTCCTGATTAACTGAAGAGTCCTTAGCAGCAACCAGCCCTCCCTGGGATGTGCTGGCCAGATGCACACGTACACCCACAGCACATGGATGAGCCTTCAAAGGCTTGGGGGGCTCGGCTGGGGGATTGGGGAGCGAGCAAAGAGTGGAAGTGAGAAGTGTTGGCTGTGTCGTGGTGGGGAGGTGCCTCACCCTCTCCATTCCTCACTTTCTTTATCTGCACAACTAGGATAATAAAACTTACTGACCTGAAAAGGAAGTTAGGAGATTTAATTAATGTTTGAAAAGCTTTGTTGAGATCGTTTGATATTGAGTAATGTGGGATGAACAATAGGAGCTCTTGGAAACAGGGGCTCTATCTATCAGGATTTGTGTACTGCGCTCAGCACAATGGTGCCATGCAGCCACAGAGTCAACTCTGTCATAAATATTTAAATTAAAACTATGTTAATTATTTCTATCATTCTGTTATTTGCTGATACACCAGTTCAGTACTTGGTAGCATTGAAGAGTACCGAGTGCAATTATTTGCCTGACTGTTATGAAAATCAGGGTTTATATTTTTAAATGCTGTTGTGGAAATAGGAAGTAGGTGGAAGCAAGGGGTGAAAATGTGGCTTTAATTACTCATCATGCTTCTTGTTAAAAGCTGTAAGAGGTAAGGTATTCTTTGGAGAAGAACTAAACTTTGTAAACTTTCTTATTCCTCAAAGAGCAGGATTTGGTGTGACTGCAAAACCCTTGGTAGCAGGTCAGCCCAACCCCAAAAATCAAAAGGCACAAAGATGCTTCTGAGAGACTGTTTTGTTTTGGGGGTTTTTTTATGCCTTTAGCTCAAAATCTACTATTATTCCTGTCCTGTGCACACTTGTGCCTGGTGCATCTTTCTGGTGTCCACTTACTTTCAAAGGGTGAGTTTAGTAAACTGATGTGTGCTTAACAGAGAGGAAAAGGGTTTAATTCTTCTCCTTCCCCCAAAATGAGCCCCAGGAAGTTGTGGTAAATGGGATGAGTGTTGGCATTGCTCCAGCTCCTTTGTAAAACTCTTCCATAGCTGAAACTGAGAAAAGCACGTGCACAGAAGCACATCTCAATATTTATTTGCCCTTGTCAAGTTAAAAGATGCTTAAATAATTTCATATAAATCTTAAAATGCCAGTCAGGTGTACCTGAGTCTATGAGGTAACTGGTTGGTCTACCTACTTGCTCTTCTGTTGCAGGAGGATGTTTCTCCTCCTCACATTTCCAGTAGCTGCTGCCCCAAACTTGTAGGAGCACAGTTAAACTTTTCTCCCTGCTGCTGTCCCATGGCTGAAAATCAAAAGCTGCTCATGAGTTGCCTGATTATAAAGAAAGGTCTTGATTCAGGAAATAATTTCAGCAAAAATCTTTCTTGTACCTTCTTTTAAGGGCTTCTGCACCTTTGTAAATTTGGGCATTTTTTCCTGAGGGAAAATTTAAGTGTCCATTCCACATTTTGGGTTTTAGATTTTCCACAGGTTCACCAAATGGATTTTTTTTTTTGTATAGTCCTCCATTCTGGGGATTGTTTATAGTTTTCAGTAGCTTTTCTCTTTATTATTATTATTCTTTTTCTTAATAGAACACTTGCACGGTTCTTAGTGTAATCTGTTCTTTTGCTGTGTGAGAAAAGGGTTTTCCTGAGCCTACATTTATTACATGAGCCTGCCTGAAAACTGCTGATATGACACGTAGTTTAGCAAGTGAAAATCACATATGTTTGCTACATCTTTCCTCCACCAACTTTGGAGGGGAAAAAAAAAGTTTGCAGACATCCCCTGCTTAGCATTACTATATGCTGTACTTTAACTTCATTTTCTGGTTTTCCCCTCAGAATCCTGGGTGCTGCTGCTGGATTTGTCATCACATTGTCATTGTGTCCTGGTGTGCAGGCTGCTGTGGGCTGCTGCCTATGCATGGCTCTGCTCGTTTTCTTTTTTTTTTCCTTACTTTTTAATAGGTAGAAAGGAGTCTGTTTTTTTGCATATAGTTTGGAAAAACCTTGGCTTTTCAGAATTCTGCTGCGAAGGTTGTGAGGTTTGAGGTGGGGGGACTGCTCCTCCCCTCTCTTTGTCAAGGGTGGAGGTTGTTTTCCTGTTCACAGACCTATGGGGGGACTTTGGTTTTATTGTCAAAACAGTTGAAGATTAATACATATGACTTTTGTTAAATAATATATTAATATCAGTGGGTTTGTCTTATACAGTTCTACCCTTGATGAGGAGCGCATTTGCAGTGAAATCAATGCAAACAATTAGTAGTAAGAATGAAGAATTTGGGCAGAGGGGGAAGACAATCAGGAAAAAAATCATCAAGAAAATCATCATTCTCCCTCTGAAAGGGCAGAAAGCCTGGATGGCATCTGAAAATTGCTTGCCATGCTACGTAGAGTATGAGAAAAATGGAGCAAAATAAATAGAGTTTCTTAGATTCAAAGGTGAATTAAAACAAATCAGCTCCTGCCTGGACAAGCCAGCCAGATAGGGCACATTAACAGATCCACGTGATAAGCCAAGAGGCAACTGCAGAGCTCCCCAGACAACTTGCCTGAAGTGCCTGCCAAGGAGGCAGATGCTGCTGCTGGAAGAATATCTTCCACAGTTGGGCATCTGGGTTCCGCGCTTTCCACGTAAGGGAGAGGGATGGGAGCTGGCCCCTGCCTTCCCGTTTAATTATTTCAACATCCCTTCTATAGTTTTGTAAATAACACACATTATCCTGCCTTTGTGCGGGGAAATCAGGAGCAGGGAGAGGGGTTTTTGTCCCTGACACCTGCCCTTGCAGGGCTGCCCGCACGGACGGGGACAGCCAGACCGGAGCTTGGCCGCCCGGTGCTCCAGCCTGGTCAGATGTGACACAGCCCGGGTCTGGGAGTCGCAGAGCTGCCTTGTGGTGGCACGGAGCTCAACCTAATAAGCAGAGCAGGCTGAGATTCATTAATTTAACATTAATAAGCACAGCTTATGAGCTCAGGCACAGTGCTGTATCATGCAGGCACACAGCTTCTGGAGCAGAGCGGCGTCCGCCCTCGCCAGCTCGGAGCGCGGTGCTGGGGACCCGGCCAGGGTGTTCCCTCTCCCTGCTGCATTTTGCATGAGGGAGAACAGAGAAGTTTTGTGGTCGCTGGAGAAGCCTCTGTGCAAATGAAAAATCCCCTCAAGTTTTTCAGATTGTGTTGCTGGTTTATATTGAGCCTTTAAGTCATTTAAACCTCTCGTGCCTCAGTTTCCCAATGGGTGTGTAACACCTACCTCAAGGTGTTGTGAAAACAGATCATAAAATGCTGTATAGAGTGAAATTCTCCTTCTGCCTAACTTGTATTACAATTCTGTGAGTAAATTATTGGGTACATACAATGGTTTCTCAGATAGGGATTCGTTGTGCTCAGTTCATGTTTGTGCAGAGAGTCAAGACAAGGCTTCTGCATCATTTGATGTCCTGTGTGCACCCAAAAAATGGGACCAGAAAGGTGCATCAGTTTTACCTTGTACCTGTGATTAGCTCACTTTGTTTGGGAGTAAAAGTCACATGTGAGTAAGGAAGAGGAAAGAGAGGAGACCTGTGGAGCTGGTGTATGGGCTGTGAGAAATGTATGGGCTGTACAGAGCAAGCAAATACTCTCTAAACATGTTCGAGTAGAACAGGCTGATTTCTGTAGCCCTTTATTAAGGAAAATCTCTGCTCAGGTTGGGTTTTTGTTGTTTCTTTCCTGTGTAAAGTCTATTTGTTTGATTTGCTCATCTTTGGGAAGAAGCATGAATAGCCTAATAGTAGTTGTGCTCAATTATTTCCAGCATGAGTCATAGTAGAATGATTTCTTATGGAATTAGACTGACAAGGGTTATGTGATATGTCTGTTCAGCCCCATATTTTGTCTATTTTGCTTTTAAGTAGAAGAGATTTCACGGAAAGATGAACAGGGACGTCCCTGGGTTGTGGTTTTTCCTATCAAATGCAAAATCTTGAAAGAACAGGTACTGCAGGCCCAAGCTTTGCTTTTAATCCACCTCCTGTGGGCTGCAGGCACTGCACTGTGACTTCTTGCAGCTTCAGAGAGCTTGTTTTAAGAGAGATGGTGGGCACGGGTGTTAATCCCTGCTGCCAGGCCTTTCTCAGACTCTCTCATCACCTGCTTTGTCTGGGTTTCTAAGGAGGACCCTTCTGAAGTGCATTTCCCATTGTTATTTCTGCTTGATCTGGACCTGCTCCTGCAGACTGGATTGCTGCAGAATGGCTTAGGATGAGGCAAAGGTTGGATTTTTGTGCTGAGTGTCAGTGAGACAGATGCTCTCACATGCTGTATAGAAGTCACAGGTGTAATAGCCCCATGGTCCAGATCTGTATATCCCTGTTCTGTCTGTCTGACAGGAAAGAAAGGAGTAGGAGAGGGGTAGGAGAAAGAGGGGAATGCCATGGAAGCAGCAGAGCTGCAATCCCTCATCTCCTCCCCATCAGAATCCCCTTAAGACCAGTCCTGGTTAAGAGCAGCCATCTCAACCAGCAAATATAGAAACTGCAGTAATGTGCCTCAAATAGAGCCAGTTAGGTGATTTTTCCAACTAACCAGAAACTTCTGAAACTCCTGTGATTTGCCCTGAGAAAGGCCTGTGATCAAAGGGCGTGGTGCAAGTTCATGCTGAGGGACATTGACGCTCCTCTTCTGAAGAGTGTCCCCAAAATTAATATAACTCTACATTTTGTAACCTCTGCAAACTAGTTGTGCTTCCTAGACTGATTCAAACAAATGCACATTGTCTATATTTGCATAATACAAGCATCACATCATTACTGAAAATGTAAGTGCACCACTTCATTCTCATTTATGGAGCCATGAGATCATTCAGACTGACCCCTGTCTTTAGCATCAACAAGTTCAAGAGAACACGTTTTATTTTGGGGGGATTTTTTTGTGCTTTCAATATCTATTCTACTGTTGCTTCCATATCAGTGGAGCAAAGCTTATGGAATAGCCCTATCTTTTCTTGAGGATGTGTTTGAGGCTGAGAAGAAGATTGACCTTTTTCAGAGGGACTCAGACAGTTACTTCCCTAATGCTTAAACCCCCAAATGGCTCCACTGTCACGTCTTCCTGCCTTCCATCACTCTGTGCCACTGTGTTGCCTCGGTGTACCTCTGCATTATGAACTATTGGCATTTTATTCCCTCTACTTTAGCGGTTTTATTTTTCCTTTTTTATTTTCTTTTCTCCAAAAAACCACCAGTGTCGGTCCAGTTTCGCCAGTTATTCTACACGTCCACAGCAGGAAAAAATTGCTGTCCCAAATAGATTATGCTCTAAAAAGCCAAGGCAGACAAAGGAAGTATTATCATCATTTTGTAAACAAGGAACCAAGGCACAGGGAGATTAAATGATTTACCCAAGGTCACCCAGAACATCCGGTCAAAGCCAAGAACTGAACCCACGTCTCCTGAGTCTCAATCAAGTGATTTAACTATGAGATCAAAGACTTATTGTGTATACCTGATATCTCTCCCCTAAGACACGGCAACAAAACTTTTTCAGGTTAAGATCAATGCCACACAGAGTGCAGTAAATTTTGTATATGGCATATCTGTGCTGACAGCGTGTACCCACTCCTCGCACTCGTGTTCTTCCCAGGAAATAATTTCCCTTATTATTCTTCCATTGCCAGTAATAAATTATCATCCTTCTCCAGATAACCTGCTGGAGGAGAGAATGTGTGCACGCAGTACATCAAATGAACACACAGAAAACTGTTTTTCTGCAAGGCCAAACTCAGTCATTTTATGGACTGCTTAAAATCCTTCCATGCTTAATGACATGGGGACATTCCCACAGCTGTATGGACTTCATCTTGCCATTTTACCTGGAAGCTGCAAAACAAGATAGAGGATCTACATCTCTTACATGCACATGCCAAGAAATGATCACTATAAAGGCATCATTCAGTATAAGCTCGGAGTGGTCTTTGATTTGGAACCTTTATCACTGCCTCTCTGGGATCAGTACGTGATTCCTGGGATGAAATACTCCTCTGTGCCTTGATGGGGCCCAGATCCTGATGTCACTTCAGTTTTGGGGTAGTTTGGCTGAAAAGTGACTGCAGAAAACAGCACAGGTAGTGCCAACAGCAAGGAGGAGTAGGGTCACAGGACCCTGCCCTTCACATATCCCTCCCCTGAGGCCTCCCTGCTCANGCTTCAGAGAGCTTGTTTTAAGAGAGATGTATGGCACGGGTGTTAATCCCTGCTGCCAGGCCTTTCTCAGACTCTCTCATCACCTGCTTTGTCTGGGTTTCTAAGGAGGACCCTTCTGAAGTGCATTTCCCATTGTTATTTCTGCTTGATCTGGACCTGCTCCTGCAGACTGGATTGCTGCAGAATGGCTAGGATGAGGCAAAGGTTGGATTTTTGTGCTGAGTGTCAGTGAGACAGATGCTCTCATATGCTGTATAGAAGTCACAGGTGTAACAGCCCCATGGTCCAGGTCTGTATATCCCTGTTCTGTCTGTCTGACAGGAAAGAAAGGAGTAGGAGAGGGGTAGGAGAAAGAGGGGAATTCCATGGAAGCAGCAGAGCTGCAATCCTTCATCTTGCCCCCATCAGAACCCCCTTAAGACCAGTTCAGTCCTGGGTAAGAGCAGCCATCTCAACCAGCACATATAGAAACTGCAGTAATGTGCCTCAAATAGAGCCAGTTAGGTGAATAGAGCCAGTTAGGTGATTTTTCCAACTAACCAGAAACTTCTGAAACTCCTGTGATTTGCCCTGAGAAAGGCCTGTGATCAAAGGGCGTGGTGCAAGTTCATGCTGAGGGACATTGACGCTCCTCTTCTGAAGAGTGTCCCCAAAATTAATATAACTCTACATTTTGTAACCTCTGCAAACTAGTTGTGCTTCCTAGACTGATTCAAACAAATGCACATTGTCTATATTTGCATAATACAAGCATCACATCATTACTGAAAATGTAAGTGCACCACTTCATTCTCATTTATGGAGCCATGAGATCATTCAGACTGACCCCTGTCTTTAGCATCAACAAGTTCAAGAGAACACGTTTTATTTTGGGGGGATTTTTTTGTGCTTTCAATATCTATTCTACTGTTGCTTCCATATCAGTGGAGCAAAGCTTATGGAATAGCCCTATCTTTTCTTGAGGATGTGTTTGAGGCTGAGAAGAAGATTGACCTTTTTCAGAGGGACTCAGACAGTTACTTCCCTAATGCTTAAACCCCCAAATGGCTCCACTGTCACGTCTTCCTGCCTTCCATCACTCTGTGCCACTGTGTTGCCTCGGTGTACCTCTGCATTATGAACTATTGGCATTTTATTCCCTCTACTTTAGCGGTTTTATTTTTCCTTTTTTATTTTCTTTTCTCCAAAAAACCACCAGTGTCGGTCCAGTTTCGCCAGTTATTCTACACGTCCACAGCAGGAAAAAATTGCTGTCCCAAATAGATTATGCTCTAAAAAGCCAAGGCAGACAAAGGAAGTATTATCATCATTTTGTAAACAAGGAACCAAGGCACAGGGAGATTAAATGATTTACCCAAGGTCACCCAGAACATCCGGTCAAAGCCAAGAACTGAACCCACGTCTCCTGAGTCTCAATCAAGTGATTTAACTATGAGATCAAAGACTTATTGTGTATACCTGATATCTCTCCCCTAAGACACGGCAACAAAACTTTTTCAGGTTAAGATCAATGCCACACAGAGTGCAGTAAATTTTGTATATGGCATATCTGTGCTGACAGCGTGTACCCACTCCTCGCACTCGTGTTCTTCCCAGGAAATAATTTCCCTTATTATTCTTCCATTGCCAGTAATAAATTATCATCCTTCTCCAGATAACCTGCTGGAGGAGAGAATGTGTGCACGCAGTACATCAAATGAACACACAGAAAACTGTTTTTCTGCAAGGCCAAACTCAGTCATTTTATGGACTGCTTAAAATCCTTCCATGCTTAATGACATGGGGACATTCCCACAGCTGTATGGACTTCATCTTGCCATTTTACCTGGAAGCTGCAAAACAAGATAGAGGATCTACATCTCTTACATGCACATGCCAAGAAATGATCACTATAAAGGCATCATTCAGTATAAGCTCGGAGTGGTCTTTGATTTGGAACCTTTATCACTGCCTCTCTGGGATCAGTACGTGATTCCTGGGATGAAATACTCCTCTGTGCCTTGATGGGGCCCAGATCCTGATGTCACTTCAGTTTTGGGGTAGTTTGGCTGAAAAGTGACTGCAGAAAACAGCACAGGTAGTGCCAACAGCAAGGAGGAGTAGGGTCACAGGACCCTGCCCTTCACATATCCCTCCCCTGAGGCCTCCCTGCTCACCCTGCAGGTCAAACAGCTGGAGTGGGTGTCTGAGTGAGCCATGTGAGCTATGCACACTTTTGCTGTTGATGCCATGAAGCACAAGAAGAAAACCTGAGGTGAATGTGACACCGTGGGTTGATTTTTTGGGTCGACATCTCTTGCAAACGCAGCTCAGTGAGTGTAGAAACCACAGGGGGATGATGAGGGGAAACCTCACGGGGTTGTTTTTCTGCCTCTGTGGCATCTCAGCAACATTAGGAGAGCAAAGATGCACTTCCAAATATCTCCTCAGCTTTTCTTAGGTGTTCTGTGTTGTCACAAGCTCGTGAGGGACAAGAGCACTTGCTGTGTTTTCTTGAGTGAGGTTGCTCCTGACCTCAACACAGCACAAGGACAGTACAGGTGATTGAACAGCTGGGACCTCCGTGCTGAAACCACGATCATCCAAAAGGCCATTCCTGCAGAATTCAGTCAAACTGGGTGAATGCAATCTGGAACATGTTGCATTTGCCCAGTTGCACCTGTAACATGGTAATCCCAATGTTTTTGACTGCATTGAAGGAAACAGAATTGTCCTGTTTTCTACTCAAGTTAAAATTTGAGATTTTGCTTAGGCATCCTGATTTTTTGTGCAGGAATAGGATATATATAGATACCATAAATCTTGCTTAGTTTTGCCAAAGAATGTAATTATCTTTGGTATTTTGGATGACACTTCCAATAGGATTAGGACACCACATACCGATTCCTTTCTTAAAATTATTGATCTGTCAGTACCAGGGTTCTACTTACTTCTGTAGATGTTCAAAAAGGATTTTCATCGTGTCATAGTTGGGTCTAGGGAGCTTCTTTACCAGGTTCCTTATGGATTTGATGCGAGTGGCATTGTCCTGGATTTCTAAGGGAAAAAAAATAGAAAATAACCACTTGAGTGCCACATGAGGACATCGCTTTGCAGTGCTGTAGCTTGTACCTCACAAGAAATGTCATCATGAATATGTGGTTAAAACCAGAATATTTCATATCTTCTTTCACCTTAACAGAGAACAAAAGTAGTTTACAAAGATTAAAGGTTCTCTGTTGATCTTAAGAAAACATTTTCTGATTCACAGAAAAATATTGTTTTTACTTTTAGCTTATTTTATTAGACTTATAGACCATCTTCCTTGGATAAAATATCTCCAAGAAGTAAGAGATCCACATCTTAAATGGAATTATCCTTTGGAATTACATTTGTCCAGTGGTGCAGCTTCTGTGATAGGTGCACTTCCTAGGTAATCCTTATTGTACTTTTTTAATTCATCATAATTAAATCCAGTATATTTCTGAATCTCTGTCTTTAACATCCCATCATAATTGGAAATATAAAAACTGCTATTGTTTTTAGTAGTTCATCCTTATGAAAAATTATTTCTAAAAACTATTCCACTGTAGCTATTTTCTTGTACCTATAACATCCCACAACTGGAATTTCTGCAGGGAAAAAAAAAATCTTTTCAAACTTAAAATTATTAATAAAGAATGCAGCACTGAGGGCTTTAATCTCTCCTTTGGGGTGATAAGAACAGTTCTGCCATTTCTGCTAAGGTAAACCTTCCTGTTTTACCATGATTCATAGTTTTGTGGGAAAGGCTTGGCTGATATTTTCATCGATTAGTCTAAGATGTTGCAACTAAAGCAAAGTCGTGTACAACTGTGCTTTCATTTAGGAACAGATTAGATAAGGTACCAGTAGGTCTGACGTAGGGAAAACATCTTGCATGTTACATGCCCTAGATAACCTGAGAACACTTTTCTGATCTTATCATCTATGATTTAATTATCACCTATCATTCTTCGTATATGTTCCTATTTAATATTCATATTACCCTAGCACTCAGAGATCTCAATCAGGATTAAATCCCAGTTGCAGTAGGTGCTGCACAAGCATACGTGGTGATTAGTGACTTGATTTAAAGGTTTCACCAAAAAAAAGTTTCAACCTAAATTTTCCTGCAATCAAGCTTAATTTAAAAATTGAAATTAGTAGGATAATATTCCTTCCTCAGCATGTGTTGCTAATTCCTGTTGAGATTAATACTTCATACTCACAGATATAGATGTTTATATTGAAATTGTTTTTAATGTTAACAATTATATAGACATGGAAGACAAAGACCTAAAATTAGGCAGTGCATAGGTATTAGTTTCCAGTAAAAAAAAAACCAAAAAACAAAAAACAACCCAAACTTTCTTATGGACTTATTCTATAGGAAGTCAAGCAATTGACAATAGTTATAATGAAGTTGAACACAAATGAAAAGCACACTTTCTGTGTATTTCTTTCTTGTTGTGCTTTGACCTACAAAAAACCTTAACTTCTGAACAGCACAACCTCCCCCAGCCTTGCAGTGCAGTCATCCCTTGATGTTTTCTGCCACAAGCCATTGCTACTGTTCAATTTTGCTCTGTGGGTGAACTGCCCAGTGGAAATAGGTCTGAAGCTACAAAAGAAAATGATATGAAATTTGCAGAAGTTAATTTACTATAGGAAGGGGGTGAAAATTCTCTGGGCTTTTTATTTGTGCTGCTTGGTGTGTGTAAATAAAATTACAGAATCATTTGGTTTCAAAAAGTCCCCCAAGATCACGGAGTCCAATCTTTACCACAGAACTGCCAAGTCCACCACCAAACCATGTCCTTGAGTGCCACATCCACATGGCTTTTCAATCCCCCCAGGGATGGTGACTCAGCCACTGCTCTGGGCAGCCTGTTCCAATGCTTAGCAATCCCTTTAATGAAGAAATTTTTCCTGCTCCCCAACCTAAACCTCTCCTGGCACTGCCTGAGGCCATTTCCTTTCAATCTGTGGCTTGTTACCTGGGAGAAGAGACTGACCTCTACCCTGCTGCAACCTCCTGTCAGCTTGTTGCAGAGAGGGGCTAAGGTCCCTCCTGAGTCTCCTTTTCTCCAGGCTAAACACATCCAGCTCCCTCTGCTGCTCCTCACCAGACTTGAGCCCCAGACCCTTCCCCAGCTCCGTTGCCCTTCCCTGGACATGCTGTGACATGAAAAGACATGGTAGGGTCTCACTGGATTAGTAATATTTATGCTGGGGCTGCCTTGCCTCTCTTGCAACTTTACAAATAAAGTCTCTCAAGTAATCTAATTTTTAATTCTGGTGTGCTTGTTTTGTTGTTTTTTGGTTTGTTGGTTTTTGTTTTTTTTTTTTTTTCCCCCTGAGAATTCAATGGGCTTGAGTGGAATTGAGACACTGAGGCAGGGACAAGCTCAATGGAAGGAAGGGCTCACTCTTTGTCTGTTGCAGATTATTTGCAAGGAAATGTTGTACAGTAAAACTTTATTGTGTTTTCTTGATGGCAATGTCTCTGCTCTGTGATGATTAACCCAGATACCAGACAGGGAACCACATTCCTGCACCCTCTGCTGCTCACAGGGGCTGCAATTCTTTGTGAGGTGTATTTGTAAAAGAGATAAAATAGCTCCCCCCCGCCTAAATATTAATTTAATAAAAAGTTATTTATTGAGAGAATGGCAAGGATAGAAAGCTTTGTTTTAGGGCTTACATTACCAATGTCATCAGTATTAGAACAGAGGATATTTAGGTAGGCAGTAAAGCACAAAAACCACAGAAATTTTGCACAAAATTATGTTGTGCGTCGGTCTATTTGTTAATTGTTAGTCTATTGTAAAAGAAGAAAAAACAGGCAACATGTGGTAACTTTAGTCAGCATTTCTGAACTGGGAATGATAAACACCTCTGCCTGGCTCTGGCATTTATCAGTACTGAGATATTATTACCACATAGAGTCACAGCATGGTTACTGTTATCATCAAAAAAAAAGAGCCAGCTAATCTTAATGGTTTGTAAAGCCGTTACCTGCACTGGTCTGACATTTATCATGATCATTTTACCACATGAGTCCTACATTGCAAAGGTATTTTATCTGGAAGGGACATCACTATGAATTATTATTTGCAGCTAGGTAGAAAATTGTATGTTGTAGATACCTTTTCTCATTATAAATCACAGTCACATTTCACCATTTCCCACACAAAGCTGCTGAGCCCAGGCTTTTTGCTGTAACACTTAGTCTTGCTCCCTTTTATAGTTCCATGAAAATATTGGGTACTCTTTCATTAAAATGGTTGATATCAGTGGGGTTTTTTTTAAATGCTCTATACACGCTTGATTTTTCTCTAGTGTAAAAGAATTTGTTTTTCCACTTGAGAAGCTGAAGAGGATAAACTGTTCATTTTTTTTATTAAAGCTTACTCTCGCTTCAGTTTTTGTGGCTGGGCTTGTCTTTACTCTTGACCTTGTTGATGGAATATTTAACAGATCAGATGCAAGATCTTATGTTTCATTTGCAATACCTATGTATTTGCTTTATTTCTGTAATGCCTTCAATTCCACATTCTTAGAAATTTTTCTCTTTCGGATCCCTGAGTAGAAAGAGTTTGAATTATTTTTTTTAGGTTTTTCTCTTTACCTTGCACAAGTGGAGGGAGGGAATCCTTAAACATATATTTTTACAAATACATGGGGAAAAAGTTATCCTGCTTCCCTGTGCTGTATCGTGAAGCCCAGCAGTGCAGGGTGAAAAGGAAGGAAAACACTCTGAACAGCTGTTAAATTCTGTTAAATTAACAGCTAAGTCTAGAAAAGGAAGCAGAGCAGTTGTGATAAAAAGAAACAATATTGTTTTTAATTACATTCTTTTTATTGTAAGAATTAGTGAAAATCTGAGGGGAAAAATATAATTTTGGAAAGTTAGAATCTCTTTTCCCCATGAAAATTTTGGAAGGGCATGTCATCATAATCACATATATCAAATAGAGAATGAGAGGAGGGCTAATCTTCTTAGCATTTTGGGGGGAAATTTTGGGAGACGTAGGGGATAATTTCAGCAGATCAGGATACTCTGAAGTGAATCACAGATGGTTTTGCCGTGTAAAAGAATCATAGAAAATATATTTAGAATTTGGGTTACTGTCTTTAAAAATAGGGCTGGCTCCCTTTAACAGAGCAAAACCGTGGGGATGCTCTCTTGTTTATATCTAAATGAAGAATGCATTGAAAAAAACCCATCTTACTATTATATAAGCCCTTTTGTAAATGAGCTTTGCATAAACATTTGGGCACAGAAGAAAACATGACGTGTCTCTAACATTAACAGTGGCTGGGTAAAAATGAATGAAGAAAGTAACCTTTAGCACTCCTGTCCATAAAGAATACTTAAGCCAATCCCACTGAATCTTTCTTTTAATCATTAATTTTAAATGGACATAGATGTTTACAACAAACCACTTTGTTTCAGAACAGGAAGTCCAGGCTTTATCTCCTATAACTCACGTTGGCTAGGAAAGGATGGATGTCTCTAACCTGACATGCATTCATTATTTTGTAAGGTACTGGGGTCTGACCCGTGACCCTCCTCAGACCTGCTGCATTATTCATGTCTGATTTACTTTGTATAGTTTCACTATAGCGCCCATTTCCCTTTTTCCAGGCGTTTTGGTGGCTTGTGCATGTTCAATGTTACATGGCATTTATGCTTCACATTAATGCCTAATTTTATCACAAGCCATGGTTTCTTTTTATGCTTTCCAGCCTCACGGCTGAACTGCCGAAAAAACCCCAGTGATTTATGATCCTGCATAAAATATCAAACTATTGATCTGCCACCTTTTGTTGTTGTTGGCTTTTTAGGCATGGTTTTCCCTGATTTTCTTACAGGCTCTTCTCACCTTGTTCTGTTTTTTTGGATAAGATTTCTTCTGTGGTTAAAACGTCACACACTGTTGCTACAGCAAAATCTGCCTGCCAAGAGTTTTTCCAACAATTCTCGAACTGATTCGGCTGCCGAGAGAAAGATGGGTCTGGGGCTTTTTATTCCTTTTTTTTTTTTTTTTTTTTTTTGGTTGCTTATTTCCATTCCTTTTATATATCTTTTTTTTTTAATCAGAACGGGGTGGTTTAGGTGGATTTTCGAGTGCTAATGAAATTGTGAGACTTATGGCGCTGGCTACAGCCAGCCGGAGTGTGGGCAGACGCTCTGTGAGCTTCCCCACTGTGCTGCTGTGCAAGCATCCCCGCTGTTATGTTTGCTATAGTTTTAATGTCTGTGAAAAATTCCTGATGCAACTAAATTATGTTCTGCCCTCTTGTTTGTATAAATAAACACCCGACTTAGCCAATTCATCTCGCTCTTGCCCATTTTAGAAGCTTGCTCTGTCACACAGTGCTTAACCCCAGTGCTCGGTGGCTTTGGTGTTATCAGGGAATGAAAACTTGGTTAAAAGAGAGTACTCTGTTGGTTTAATTTTTTTTTTTTTTTTCCCCAGACACATCAACTGCCCAAAATTCTGCTTTCATTTGGTAAGTCTTCATATTCTGGAAGTCATGCTGGCTAAGATACACAGGTTTCAGCATATAAATATATAAATCACTTATTCATACCACTTTTAATGTCAGGATATTTTAATGTTACTGCATGTAACATAAAAGTCCCAATTTTAATCACTCAAAGTACACCATGGCAATCGTCTATTGCAGATATATTGTAAAATATTTTCTTGCTTTTTTAAAAAAAAATCTATAAGAAGTGTTGAAACTAACTAATATTAGCTATAAAAAACCAAGCAATTTGTGATCCGAATTGATTTACTTTTTATTCATGCCTCAGAATTAGTTGTTGCAAAAGAAAATGAGAATTGTGTGAAACCGCTCTATCTGGTCAATTGATAAATTCATCCTGTGTAATATAAAGTGGAATTTGCAATGAATATTCATACAACTTTTGTGATCCACTAGCAAGACCCAAGACAATGAGTTTGCAACTCACTCCCATTTAACAAAAATATATGTGGAATTAATGGGAAGAACAAGCACTTAGAAAAGTTAAACTTTAATGTATTGAACTCCAGGTGCCAGAGTTTGAGGGAAATAACCAATAATAGTCATTTTTTACATATTTGATGGGACTGATTATGCAATGTGCAACTCTAAATGGCTTATAGCACATTGTAGCATGGTTCCATCCCATTGGCTACAGTAGGGTGCAGGCAGATGGATGACAGTGACAAGGAGAGAAGTGCTTTTGCTTAGCCGTGCGTTAAGATGCCATCCAGAAGCTCTGTGCACTGCAGACACTTCATTAGGATGCCAGGATAATGGTAAACTACCACTCAGAGTGACACCCCATTTCCTGCTTACTGAGCTCTCCAACCTCGGCAGATGTCAACAATCTCACAGTGCTACAGAGCAGACCTAACTTTCCAGGCACTTTGACTCCAATTTTTTTCCCTTAACAGTGCCATACATTACATGCAATATGTAACAGCAAGTACCAAACAGAAAACAAAATTTGCTGCCCTAATTATAACAAAGCAGCATCTGACTTAGATACTGCATGCCCAGCATACATACAACCAGTTAGGCAGCAGCAGAGAGGAATGAACTTTATCAGTTGATTTTAGGGGTTAATTGGACTTAGGACTTTGCTAAAGGATAGTCTGATCCAGGCTGAAATGGTTGTGCTTCACCTCTAAGTTCCACCACGCAAAGGGAAAACGTGCTGAGCTCTTTTCCTGTTTTCTCATGCACTGAGAGAGCCTCGTGCGGGGTTTTCTGAGCAGAAAGAGCAGACTTGAGCATCTGGACGGGGTGATATTTTCTCTGCAAATGCTCAACTCGAGGCCGTAACGCACCTCCCCAACAGCAGTTAAAGCCAGCAGAGAGGCTGTGCTGCGATGCTTGACCTGCGCTCTTTTCCAAACACAAATAGTTGCTCACACTTCCAAAAAAAATGTCTTCAAAGGCAAAACCAGCACACATCCATTAGATTTCTAATTTAATTGAATTTCGTGAGCCTATCAGTGTGTGATTATAGGTGTCTTTAAAATCAAGAGTCTTGCTTATTTTATATATATATATGTATTTTGCTCCCTTTTTTGTTTTTGGCCAAAGAGGGGACTTCACAGTGGTGCTCTGCCCTACAACAGCAGTGGACCATCACTACTTATTTTTGTTGGGTGAAGTGGTGGAAACATGACAGGAGATCACTGCCAGCTCCTGAAATCCCTGCTCCCCTCTCCTCCACAGCCTCCTGTGGCCCCCCCTGAAGAGAGGCTTGTATTGGCATCCCTCTGATCCTCACCCATGATCTCCAGACTTCCATGTTATTGAGAACCTGAGTCTGGACAGTGATTTGGGGATCAACAAACCTGCAGCAGCGTGGAAGGGTGCACGGGGCTGAGGTGGCAAAACATTTGTGAGATTTCACCTTACATGAAAATTGGGATGCTGAATAGGAACTGTCCCAGAACAATCAAAAAGTCGGGGCCATATCACATTTATTCAGCTGTTGTCTGTTTTCCCCAGGCAAAATTCCCACCAAAGATGTCAAATGCACTGTGACTTTCCTCCCTGCACCCTTGGCATTGCTATCAAGAGGAGGGATTGGGCCCCTCGTCCGTATGCCAAGAGAGATCCCAGGAAGAGTGAAAACTGGAGATATTTTTTAGCTGTTTAAACTATAAATTTCTATGCTTAAAAAGAGACTTCTTAAAATATGCTGGAAATAATTCTTGCATATTCATTCTAGTATTTTTGCTCTGCTCTGTCTTAACCTTTAGTATATTAACCTCCAGCAAAAGAAGGAAGCAAAGAAGTTCATTTCTCAGCTGACCCATATGAAGGGGTTAAAAGGATTCAATATTTTTAGTAATCAAAGAAAAGCATACATTTTACTTCTCCTTTTTTTTTTTTCCTTCTAACATTAAAAAAAAAGTAAACAACATCTCCCCAAGGGAGATTTAGATTTGAAGACTGTTCATTATATCATTTGAATAAGGCTAGACCTGGCCTTTTGACTTTGAACCACTACCAAATTTCAGGCTGTGAGGAAATTGTTCTACATTTCCTGACAAATTGAGTTAAGCAGACATTAAGTGGGCTTTAAGAAAACAAATGGCCATCTTTATCACAGGTGGACACTGATGGCTTAATGGGGCCTGGGCTGATTGTATCACTTCTAATGGCTTGACGGGAAGCATTAGGGTTTTTGCATAAAGAACTGGCATTGCGAACCCTGCTAACACAGACCTGTCAAGCGTTCTGTATCCCTTTGTGCATGGAAGCAGATGTTTGTATGTATACTATGAACTGGCATTAGAGCAAGCGACAGATGCCTGTATGAATGCCAGGTTTGTGAATTTTTACAGCAGGAGCATGTTCTGAGGAAGTGCAGCCCTGCCCTCTATCATAGGTAATTCCCAGTGGAACTTGCTAAATCCCAGCTATGTTTTCATTATTTGGTTTTCCTAGCAACTGGATGAATGTGTCTGTCCTGAAAATGCGAGCGAGGAGAGCGCTACCAAATTCTTACAAATTCGCAGGAGCGAGGCTGGTTTGAAGTTATTATTTTCTGCAATTTCCTTTTGCACCACGTAATCTAACCCAACCTTTCTCAGAGGGGAAAGTGGTATTATGGCTATATAATTAAAACTTGCATTAATGCTAGCTGGTGAGCCGTTCTTCCCCCCCTCCTCCTTCTCCCCCCACCACCCCCAGCAAAAAAAAAAAGGAAAAAAAAGGGAGAATTGCTGAATTCGATGCACGGCGTTTTGCCGCCTTCCACATTCACAACTTGCACTATAGTTGTCTGTCAACAATACGAACAGGTAGCTTGCAGTCCATTAAACAAACACAGTGCCCCCCTCACTTTTATTTGACATTTTATTTGGCTGTGACAAATGAGCAGCAGTTGGATTATAACATAATTTGTCTTGTCTTTATTACCAGCACAAAGGACACCATTCATTAATTATTCTGCCGTTGCAGCTTAACACTAACTGGAAAGGTCCCTCTTCGGACAGATGGCGGGGACGATGTTATTTATATCAATCAGCCAAAATCCTCAACAAGGATTACTGTTCCTGAGACTACAATGATTTATTTCTTTTTACCTCACCCTCCCTCAACCCCCTTCTGCTTTCAGAAATTTCTCTATAAAAATGAAATTTGATGGGAATCTTAAAGCAAAGCCATATTTAACCTGTTAGCTTGCAAAACAACATGCATGCTACATCAGTTTAACTGTGTGATGTTAGTTGCATATTTTGAATTGTTTCAGCTTTTTTTT
>WAAE01000066.1:114248-130148 GCA_013400495.1 Nicator chloris
TTTTTGTGATCTTCGACTAAGCAGAAAAGATTAACTGAGGGTCTCGGAGCAGCAAGTTCAGCAAAAGTTTGCCTTTTCTGTAACACCATCCTGCTGTTGTCCCCAGGGACCACCGGGATCAGGAAACAGTGCCAGCTGCCAGGATTTCTGTCTCTGATAAGATGAGATGACCCACCTTATTACACCGAACCAGCAGCAGACCCTTCTGCGAGATGAACTCGGATGTTTATTAAAACTCCAGGCTAAACTGAGGGTCAAATCATACAGGAGACAGATGCTCATCAATTCCTACTGGATGCAAGCCTTTATTCCGTATCAAGGGGTGGAGGGATTTTACCGAAGTTGTTCTGTCGTGTTAACGATCCTGCCCAGTGCCTGATCAAACACTAATCATCGCCACCACTCTAATCCAGATGTAAAAATCATCTGAGCATCACTTACAGGGGCTCAGAAACACTGCCCTGCCTTCCACATGTTCCCTTTGCAGGAGCCATCCACACGGAATTTTACAGCGCACCAGGACCGAGACATTTAAAGTTTTATCCAAGTTTCACGCACTGCTAATAAAGACTAAAATACAGAAACTTTCATTGTCTGAAGAAATTATTGGTATAACCTTGGTATCCTGATTAGTTTGCAAATATTAAAAGTCCCATCAAGACAAATATCAGCAACATGCAAATACCCTTGCAGGTTGTGATTAAGATTTTAAATGTATCCTTTTGCTTTTAGTTAATGAAAAACAAAGTCTTGGAGGATCTAAGTTGTAATTTATTAAACATGAAAGGCTCCTTGATGAAATATAGAAATGAGATATATTTTGCATTTCAAAGATTTAAGCTGACAACTTACTTGCATGCAAATAAGAGCAAGATTTGTAAAAATATTTGAAAAGAAATTATTCCTGAATGTACTTATTACAATAATGTGGCATGTAGATAAGAGAAACACACAGCATTAAAAGACATTCATTTCTCCAAAGTCTTAAAATTAGCTTCTTTCTGCCATTGTGTATTAATGTTCTTCTTCAGGAATGCAGCATATTAAAGAACTGAACAGAATTAGTAATAAATTTGTTAATTACAAATTTAAGCAACACAACTGTGTTGTTTTCCCAATATGTTTTTTTTCAAAAGCAGAATTGCTAATGCATTTTAATCATTTATGTATAAACATTTGAAGATAAAATATTCTGAAGTTTATCAATTTCAAGAGCTGTTTATTTGCTGGCAAAATAGGGCATGTTATACAACATATATCTTATCATTTTTGCTCATCAAATCCCCATTTGCTGAATGCAAATTTCTCTGGTCTAAGTGCTCTTGCACCTCAATTTAAATGAATAATAGGATAGACTCTATTAAAATCGGTTTAAGGTTGCCATGGGTGACATATCAGTAGGGTTAAAATGAGAAAAAAGGTCACAGAGGCAGTCCTTACAACCTGTTTTTTTTATTATTATTATAATGAAGCATATGTAAGCATCTCTGTAGGTTTAAATGACAACATATTGATATTGTAGACAATACTTAGTTTGGAGGTATTTTTCTATTTTTTTTTTCTTTTTTTTTTTTTTTTAAGCAGCACGGTACACACCAAATAAATGTGAAATTATAGTGTCATCAATAACTCCAGGAATGGATTCAGTTGCACTGAAAACGAGAGAGTAAAGCCTCAGTGCAATAACACTGTAGACTGACAGATTGTGGATTTGTAGAAATAACAGAGAACTCAGAAAAAGCCTGTACTTTTGCTGTGGCAAATCCTTCATTTCAAGGAACCAGCAAGGTACTGTAATCATATTAACAAAGCAGCCAGAAACTATACCCAAACACCTCATTTAAGAAGAATTTGGAGTCTTCAGCTAACCTGATTTATGGGATTATGCATGCAGTTATTTGATAAGTATTGAAAATACTACCACTTCACACTGAAGCCTTCCTTGATCTATCTTTTTGTGTCTGTGTCATAGTCTTATCCTGTTTAAAGCTTAAAAAATACCGCTTCTGACCGTTCTAAAGACTTAGAGAATAAAGTAAAATCACAACTTTCCTGAAATTTTTTTTGATCCTTTAAAAGTCTAATTTATTTATTTTAGTACTGTCCTTATTAGTCACTTTTTTTTTTTTAAATATTATGTATGATTTTTGCTTGGCTCTCACAGAGTCAGATTTTTGATAGGAGGAAGAACTATATTTCCTCTTCTTTTTTTTTTTTTAACCTACAATAAGATGAAAAAAATCTCCTTATTTGCTAAGGTTACACTGTTGGTTTAATTTTCATAGGAGCAGTGGAATATTTTGAAGTGAGTAACATTTACCAAGTCATTAGTTTTATGCAAACTAGGGAGGAAGATGAAAGAAAAAAAATTATCAATTATTTATAGATTGTTAAAATGTATCGTCGTGCACTGCTACTGTATAGAAATGACAATTAGCCAAACTTACCTTCTATAATTAATAATGCATATATTATGCTCTTTGGGCAACTAATCACCAGTCCTACAAATTTGTTTGACACCAATGAAGATACCTAGGCACACGCACGGGTTAAAACGAGGAAGGCAGAACAATGTTCTCCCATTAAGGAATGGCCAGCTGGAACAAGCTCTCAGCTAATTCAGCGCTCCTTAAACTCGCACCGCGCTTCCAGTTGACAAAATGGTGGTGGGGTCTACCCAAGCGCTTGACAACCTGATTGGCACATGTGAAATTAAAATCCAAAGGCTCCTAACGGGAAAGGTCTCCCAAACTGGCGGTTTGACTGATAACACTGAAAGCCAACCCACCGCGTTTATCACCCTCTGCCTCGGCTCGAAACTTCGGGAAGACGGCGACAGCAGTGCTCCTTCTGTCCACGCTACTGGCCAGGCAGGCGCGGATCAGCAGGCCACGCTGCGCAACCTGTTTCCCCGGCGGTACAGATTTGGAAGCGGCAGAGATAGCTCGCGAGGGGCAGCCGCTCCATTCGCACCTATCAAAACAACAGGCAGGGCTGCCACGCTTTCAGCGCGCGAGAGGCAGCCCCAGCGCGGGTGTGAAGCGATGGAAGCCTTCGCCACGTCCCGCCGGGATGGGGCCAAGGTGCTCCAGTGCTCTCGGCCAGGTGGCTCCTTGCCTCCAACCTGTTTTTCCCCTCTGTGCCTTAAGGAGGGACTCCTAAGCATCGTTTTTCCTGTGAAACTGAGGACTTTCTTTCCCTTCGTTTTTGTTTTTTTTTTTTTTTTTTTCTTTTTTTCTTTTTTTTTTCCCCTTTGAAAATTTATCCCGTGATGCGGCTATTAGTGCCAGGTCTCTCACTGAAGTGCCACTCCCTGCCATCCCTTTTTTCTTTGTGGGANTTTTTTCTTTTCCTTTTTAGCTTTATTTTTCCCCTTTGGAAATTTGATCCCGTGATGCGGCTATTAGTGCCAGGTCTCTCACTGAAGTGCCACTCCCTGCCATCCCTTTTTTCTTTGTGGGATGTTAAGAGCATCCTTATGGCAGTTGTGGTAGGATTCAGCCACTTAGATGCTGGCAGCTCACCACGGCAGGGAGTTGCCCTGATGTATCCACCTTATCCTCCAACCGTGCCATGACGTGACGAGCTTCTGGGGCACTTTGTGCAGAGTCTCAGGTGCTCTAAGGCATATTAAATGGCACACTGGATGCATCAGGGTTTAGTAAATAGATTTACCTGATGCAACTGAAGTGTTTATTTGGTTGGGGATTGTATCTGCAGGCTTGCAGCCCGCCTCATCCCCTTTTGCTCTCGGGGGTGGGTCACGCTCTGTCCCTGGCATAATCTGTAGGGTAAAGGGCATGAGGAATTTGGGTGTTCAGAGGCAGTGTTGTCCCAGCACATCCTAACAATAATCTCTTGTTATGGAAATATTTTGATCTACAACTACAGATCTTTCAAACTATAGGGTACAGCTGCTCCCATGACTGGTGGCTCCTTGGATGGGAACCGGTGGCATGCTGAAAAGCCCAGGTAAATCATCATTTTGTGTTCACTTCACTCTGGCCCAGTGATTTCACTGCACGATTTTCAAAGGAAGATCCCCTCTGCAAAACTAAATGGTTGCCACCTTGTGTTAAGCCCTGATAAGGATTTGTTAGAAGCTTTGATCACTGTCTACCTGTTAACACACCAGAATACTAAAGAGCCCTCCACGTTCACAGGGGGCAGTGTAGAATTATTATTATTTTTTGTTTGTGATAAGTATACTATCTGTAATAATTTATAGACATTCTTGAATTTATAAATATCAAGGCTTTGCCAAATATTTTAACTATCCCTCCATGGCAAATTGTCTTTAAATACTGGCAGTTTTTTTCTTTTTAACATTTACTTGTGGACCAGAAACACTTGCAGTCTATTGCCCCTGGCCTTCTGTGAGAATGTTAGTTAGCAATGCTCATAAAAACTCAATTCATCAATGTGAACATAATTTGCTATGAACAGAAAGCTCACAAAAGGGTGAATTTGTCAGATAGACAGGTGGCCTGAGATCTCTCCCTGATACTGAACGATATGAATAATAGATTCTGGTAAATGTATGCCAAGACTTGAGCTGTAAACACAGCTGCCTCCATTCCCTTCCAGAATAACAGCTTCGAGAACGAAAGCACAGGAACCACAGTTCCACCTGAGGACTAAGCCTGTGCATGTACACACACTCACAAACACACACACACACACTCACACACACACTCACTCAAATGCAATGTACTTGCAGGCTCACAAAGGAAACAACCCCAGAAAAAGGACAGAGGCCTTTCCAGCTCCTTTCACAGACCCTTGCTCTGAGCGGGTTTTAACATGTGTGGAGAGCAGAAGGAGGGAATAATAGAAAACATTTAAAATATATTTTAAAATATCTGCAGTCACAGAAATAAATCTTTCTCTGATCCAAGAGCAAAAAAAAAAAAAACCAAATCAAAAGCCCAACCCTCAGCTGGCTTTTGTAGGTAAAGGATCCAGACGTAAGATGGGGAAAAAAACATCGTAATGTCACAGCTGAATATGTATAAAATAAAATTATAGGGCTTTTTTGCTATATTACTACTTCCAAAAATTATCTAACTGTAATGATCCTTGCTAGACGTGCACGATGTTGGAGATTTTTTACTGCAGGTTATTTGTTTATATTTATTTCTACCGTGTTCAGTTTTTACTGTTTTTTTTTTTAAGCTTGAATCATTAATTGCTGCCCATGGACTGGGAAAGAAAGATATTATATGTGCAAAAGTGACCTTTCAGCTTTTGTAATGAACAGCTTTCTGCTGGATGTTTGCCCAACATAACTTCAGAGCAGGCTAAAGGCTGTTCCAGGCAATCCCAATGACCGATGGTACAAAAGGGTTGCTGAAATGTTTGGACACCAGTGGGAAGGACCTAATCCCAGGTCGGGCCTCTCTGGCAGCATCACATAGGTGGGAGGCAAAGAACTGTGGGACAATGACTTTATGTTGCTAAAAATCCCCAAACAAGTCTTGAAATGGGTTCATTTGGGGCCAACCACGTTCATTTCGAGAGCATCTGAATCTGTTGACTTTAAAGGGCAGAAATGGAATGTATTTCAGGAGAGAATGATTGGCTGAAATGCTTGTTTTGGGCTATCAAACTCTTAATTTTGCAGTTCCAGCTGAGGGCTCTCTGCTGTAGTCTTTGCCTGGGCAGGATTTAATATATTTTCCCCTTATAGGTATAAAACAAAGGACTTTTCCCACACTAGCATGCCTTATTTTAGGGATCAGGCAGGCTCTTTATTTGATCCCTCTCTGGCAGTGTTATAGCCCAGGAAATGAACTGGGAATTGTATCATCTGAAGTTCATACATGTTTGTTAGTATTTGTTATTTAGGGAGGATGCTTCTCTGTAATGAGTTGGCGAAGGTGAGAGACATGCACGCAGAACCAGCACACCCTAAAGCTCCCAAAATGTGACCGCATATGAGATATTAAAGGCAAAATGGAAGTTCTGAACAAATGAAATCACTGTCAGAATAATAAAAGAGAAATGAGCTATGATCTAATCTGTTTTCTAGCAGTGTCACAGAGGAGCTATAATAAAAGCTATTTGCAAAGTTCAGAATCATTTCCAGTGCAAAGCCATTCACACACTCTGCGACTCTGGACAAATGGAGGGGGTTGTGGCTGTGCCAAAAAAAAATGGTGTGTGGATAGTTCACTATTAGTTTTAACTTTGTGCACCTAAATTTCTCAGTTGGCTGCAATTTAAGCTCCCTCTTTCTCTGAGATGGCACACGGACTTGTGCACCTGGATTTCTCCCTCTATTTTTGGTGCCTCATCTTCACACCTTTCCAATTACAAGCTGCAAGTGTAAAGGACAGACAGAAAAAGGAAAAAGCCATATCACTGGATGCTTATCTAACCTGGTTTTGCACCAGGCATGGCTTTAAATGAGAGCACAGCAAAAGATGTGCTGTGTCCTCATTGGAAATGCTCACTCTGCTCTTCTCCTCAGGGTGAAATCCCACTTCCCATGTGCCTCTATTTCTGTGGCATCCTCTGTGCAAGCAGTGTGAGGAGGAGACAGACAAAAGGGGTGCAAGGAAGGATGAAGTGAGTCTATAAATGTCTTTACAATGAAGTGATAAAATACTCATGGTGGTGTACCTAGAGTCTTTCACAGAGCTGATGAAGGCCCTGCTCTGTATGCTCCTCCCTTTAAAGGAAATAAAAGAATTAGTGACAGTTTCCCCAAGTTACTTGTTTGCATTTTAAAGGTTGGACAGCTGGAAATGGGACTGAACCAAATGGAAGAGAACATGACATAGAGCTGAGCTGACCTTGGTCTAGGCTGTGGAAAAAATTATGAACAGGTGGAAAAGGAAAACATCCTCCAGTGATTTCTGCAGAACTGGAATAACAGCAACCAATGTATATAGAAGTTTCTCATTTCAATTCAATGCATTTTATTGCAGGTAGATTAAGGCATGGCAGTGGGAGAAAAAGAAAGAGAAATCACTTTTTCTCTAATATGACATCCACCATTTCAAACAAAATGCAGTGGACATTTAAGAGCAGCGTGGACCTCTTGTGTATCTGCAAAAAGTCCCTGTTGATCAAAGGGACTGGTGACCCAGAGATCTGCTCACGTGGAAAGAAATGAATGAATGAACATCAGTGGGAAGGGCAGCAATAGCAGCAAACTGTGGGACCTCTCTGTCTTCCTGGCAGTGTGGCTGGGAGGTCTCTGAACATTTTGGAGTTTGTGCTTGTAAATTATCTCTTGTCCAGGATGGTGTCTGCTGAAAATGGGGTTTCATATGGTCATTCAACATGAAGACCTGGTGATGAACATTAATAAATCATCTCCTGGACTTCATGGGCTGGGCACTGTCCTCTCCTAGAGGCATCCTTTCAGAAGAAACCTGCTTTTCTTGCTTAGCAAAAGCAAAAATCCATCAAGGATTCACGCACACAACCACCAAGCAAGTCTCAAAACTCAAAAACGAGCAAATCTCTTATTTGCACCCAAATATCTTGGTTGTCTTTGCACAAGCCTTTCTCTGATGTTCCCCATTCCCTTTGCACCCATCTTCCTTGTCTCCCTTTCTCCTTTGCTTATCTTTATCTTTCCCTTAAATATATCTTATGCGCCAAAGCAAAAAAAAAAAAAGAAAAAAAAAAAGAAAAAGTGATTCACAGAGTGAAGGCCTTATTAAGTAACAATTAATATATTACCTGGCATATAGGTAAGGAAAATAATCTTAATTTTTTCGTGTTTTACTGGACATGGGGATTACTAAACATAGTGATAATTCTGCTGGCTGCAAAAGCACCACCAAGCAGTCAGTGTGAGTCACCAGCAGAAGCCACAGAAGTCAAATAAACATATGATGCATTGCTTGTATGTGGGAAAGCCTAATGTGTGGAGAAGACAAATATTGAGGTCTCTGTTTGGTGGAAGGCAGCATTGTTGTATCAGTGGAGATGACTGAGCAACTGAAAATTCTGAAATTTAATTCCTGGCCTGGCCCAGGAATTAAAATTCACGGGGTAATTTTGGTGATTTCTGGTGTGCTGAAGGTGCAAAATAAATGGGCATTTTAAAAATAGGATTTGTAACCCAACCCTGTCACCCACCCTATTATAATATAGTGGTATTATTTGGCTATGCATCAAAAAATCATAATATAATGTATTTTATATTACATATACACAATGTATTACATATATAATTATATGTATATATATTTATATAATCAAAACACGGATAACTTCCATGATATTTTTTCAAGGGTTCCAGTTTCTAGTGACTTCTGATAGAGCTCAAGATCAGGCTGTTGGAAAATACATGAGACTATCTATGCAACTAAACAGACCTAATCTGCAAAAAGGAAGTGGATTGGTGTAGTTTAGCTTTGATATTATTGAAACAGAAATTGAGATTACAGGAGTCACAGTAAAGGTACATGGCTCTACAAGTTAAACATGACCTTAAAACCACAGGTAGACCCCTACATCAAGAGGAGCCTTTTGGTGACAAAGTTGTCACACTGATTCTTCTGAATTTATGACTTGGAGTCAGCTCAGTGGACCTCAGTTTTTTGTCTATAAACCCACAAGGTGGACGTGCCACAGTACCCACAAACATGCATTAGAGTGCAAATAAAAGCCATTAAAAAAAAAAGTGAATATACACCCATATTTTTAATTGGGAACAGGAAATCTTGGGAAATTCAAAATTGCACAGTGTAATGGGCATCTATGGCAAAATAATGTGCACAGGTTCGAAATCTGGTGTGGTGAATGAGTTAAGGAGTACAGAAAGGCCAACCTCCCTCCCCAGGATATCTAACCAACCTGCTGGAAAACACAGTTTGATTGCATCTGGAGCAGAGGCAGGCTGGGGCACCAGGGGAGCGTGGACAGGCTGCACCTCCTCCTAACACGGATGGAGGGCTCAGCGCAGCCTCTGAGCCCCTGCACAAAGCTTTCCTGCACTATCCCTGCAGCATAAAGCCTTCAAGGGGACACCTCCTTCGCCTCCCGACGCAGGAAAACACAGCACAGGCACCCAGCTTGGGTGAGGGAGTCTGTGGTCACAAACCAGAAAAGAGCTGCCTCTCCCAGGTCACAGTCCCTAAAATTACTCCTACGATATTTGGAGGTTTGAGGCGACCTCACCCTTGTCTGAATGTCTCTTAATTTTTTTTTTTTTTAATGGAAAATTTATAGGTGTGATGCATGCACATTCACAGGCACACACATATATTATCGTAGCTGACAGGACTGAAAAAGTACAAAAGGAAATTTTTTTCTCCACTAAATATGCGGTTTAATTCCTCACGTACACACACACAAAAAAGATAAATAACATCATTCCTCCCTCCCCCACCAATAACCAGTGGTTTGGCATTCTGGAAGAAGAAAACTTCCCAAGTACCCCAGGCTGCTTTCTATGTTTAGTGGAGAAGCCTGAGTGCACCACTAAGTCTCTAACTCCACTTGAACTCTTGCACTAAACATAGAGATGGCCCTTTCTTCTCTAAAACATTCTGGGCTACAAGCTGGATGTGTCAGCAATAGAGCAGATGGGGAAAATGTATACAAGTATATTAATTTTGTGGCCCAGATTTATGCAGAACACATATTTCCACAGATTTTGTATAGGATTTAAAATCTTGCTTTAACCCTTACTAGATAAATGTGAAGCTTGGAAAGATCAAAAATGTTTGTAGAATGGGGGAATGGGACAGAGAAGGCTGCTGCTGTCACTTACTTTGGTACCTGATTTACAAAAATAATCTATGTGCCTCCGTTTACTTGCTCTGAAATATTTGTATTAATTCTAGCAGTCTCACAATGACTTTGGAAAATTTAATTAGCTCATAATTAATTAGCTTCTTAAAGCTTCCTGGTTGAAAGCACAACTTGGTGAGTCAAACTAAATAAAGAAGGAATTTTTTGACTTTTAATTTTTTTGTTATTTTCCAGGTAGATCTCCTGATGTGCCTGCATGTTCACAAATATTCAGGTGAGCATTTTTTATTCCCTCGAAATCTCCCCAAACCAGAAGGGCTGTGCATGGCAGGGTGGAGAGGTATTTCTGAGAACATTCATACCAGATGTTTGCTCATGACCCATCCTGAAATAACCTTTTCATTGTCTGCACAATGATTTGTCAACGAGTTATAACTGCTCATGAATTATTTGCTAAAAGAAAAAATAAATTCCCCGATGGCTTTACAGGATGGTCTATACACACTTTTCCAAGTGCTTTAATCATGCTTTAGAAGTGAATGCAGCCACGTTGGTGCTAAGTTTGGGGAGATATCTGTGTCTGTGTTGGGGTGGATCAATTAATTTTTACTGTGGTTTATAGAGAAACACTAATGAGGGCAGAAATTTTTTTTTCCTGAGGTTTACTGGATAAAGAGACTTGTAAGTGTGACTGTGATGCTATTATAAAGTAAATGCTTGTAAAACTGAGCATTATTCATAAATACCAAGTACTAAAAAGCTTCCTGAAGTGCTCTACAACCTCAGGCATCTTCTGTGTAAAAACAGAGGTAACTTTCTTATTAGCACCTGGTTTATCTTTATTTCTTCTTCTGGAAGTTCTTCCTGCTCATAGCAGAGGCGTAAAACCAAGATCTTTAATGTTCTTTCCAAATCAAACTATGCTGTGATTCGATGGTTCTGTGATTTCTGAATTTTACCCAGAAAAATTCTGTTTTCAGTCATGTTGTGTACAGGTAACACATACATGCACAAATATTTTTTGTTGTTATTTTGTGTTAAAATTTTACTTTATATCATTATATGCATGCCTACTCTATGTACCTTTGTGCTCAAACCAACACAGCCAGAAAAGGATAAAGACTGTAAATTATCTTTTACATTTAACTCATCCCCAGAACATCGTGGGACTTAATGACTGACACACAGTGGCAGTGACAGACAGGACAACCCTGTCAACCCTCAGGTCCAGAAGATAAGCTCAAACATTTTCAAAGAATTTGTTGTGCCTGGCATCACAAAAGTGGCTCAGTTCATTAGGTGAATAATTTCCAGTGAATTTTTAAAACAAATTCCATCTAACTGATGCACAAAAGGAGACCAGGCTAAGCCATACATGGCAATATTTTCACAATAAATTTGACAGGCTTAAGCAAAAAATATTTGTATTGACTGAAAAGCTGCATTTCTGTAGTACCTTATTCAATCACTCAGGGGAACATACAGTGTGCTATCTGCAGGATAGCTTTTTTTTTCCCTCCAGATGTCTCTTTTTCCTTCCAGAAGTTGCAGAGCATTGGACAAGCAGTAACAGATGATGAACACATGCATAACTACAAATGGGCAAGCTGATTGTTTTCAGAATTGGTATAAACATTTGCTCTTGGATTGAGATTTAGCCCATAGCAAATCTTTACATTCTCGTTATAAACCTCTGACAAAAAGAGCTTCTAATGAAAATGCTGACAGTGTGAAAACGTGGTTATGGTCAGGAAAACAAATGGATAAAAAGTGGCATTTTGTAGTTCCATATGTATACTTCATCAGGAAAGTCTTTGCTAAGTTTACATTTCAAAGCTTGATGATAACTGCTTCTCCTAGTCCTTCTATTTAAGGCCCCCAAACCTCTTTCTATTACTGCTATCTCCTGCACTAAAACTGGAAAAATAAAACCACCAGGGGCTGGGATATGAACTTTCCTGAGAGCTCAGTGAGAGAGCCAGCAGCTGGATTTTTAGCATCTCTTTTATTTTTGATTGTATAGATAACAGCAGAGCCTAATCAGGACATGGACTCACTGTGGTAGGGTGTTACAGACTGAAAAAAAAGGGGAGAAAAGCAGACATGGAGAAGAGAACTGCACTGTGTGTCTGCATGGGGGTTGTGGAAACGTGGTCTGTTTGACTAAAACATCCCCAGACACATTGTGCCCACACCTCTCTGGCCATTCCATGGCCAAAGAGCAGCACAAGAGGAGAGGGAGATGCTTAGAAAATCTGTTTTGTCCTTGCTCATCACAGTACAAGCAAAATGCAGATTAGGAGTTGATTATAGTATGAAAATGTGGCTTTACAAAAACAGCATTTGGATGTTTTTTGGGACAAGCCCCTGAAATGGGTGCTGTCTGACAGAGCACTTAAGTCTTTTCAACACCACCGAGGCTTCCTAGGCTTGCAAGCAACTATGGAATAAGAGAAAAAGGTAAGACAACATAAGATAGAAAAAGAAGAAGAAAAAAAATTGGAACCCCTAACCCAAGCTTTTAAGAACCAGGAATGTCAAACAAACTTGGGGCTGATAACCAGGAGGAAATTGGGCACAGTGGTGGTGAGACAGGGTGTCTCCTCTGCAGCCAGCAAGAGTTCTAGTAGGTGATACAAATTATATTGCAAAGAGACAGAGGAAATGTTCAGCACAAGGAAAGGGTTATTGGAAGGGATGCCTTTCACGGAATCCTGGAATGGTTTGGGTTGGAAGAGCCCTCAGAGATCATCTGATTCCCACCCCCTGCCATGAGCTGGGGCATAAAATAATTTTGCATAAAGCGAATTGAATCGTAGCCGGATTTCAGGAGGAACTCCTGACAGCATGATTGCCTGTGGAACTGGAAAATCCTCACACTGCCACAGACAGTAAACAAATGCTCTGCTCAGAGAGACTTCACTGGCTTGTGGGGTAATGAACGTGGAATTATATCATTGCAACAATATACACCCGCTGAATTTGACTCCACTTGAAGAGATGAGAGCTCTTAAGTTGCCACGTTGAAAACAATTTAATTGAACCTTGCTAATTAGAATATAACAAGTAGTTAAAAATTATGCAATGCTTTAAAAATGTTTTAATTAATTTGAAATTCTGATGGCAAATTAGTAAATGTACGTCAGTGTCTTCCCCTGCTCCACTCAATACATCACAGGAAAAAAAAGATGTATTTTTTCAATAGGGACACTGAGAAAACATACACAAGTAGAAAATAATAATGTAGAGTAAGGAATAATTAATTAATTCAAGCTTCAAGATAAGATCACTGTGTCCTGCTGACCCTACATGTTAATCAGTTGATTGATTAATTGCTACAATCATAATAATTATAGGGTATAAATCTAAATACATTTAATGATAGTTTACACTTAGAATAAAAATGTCTTTTATGTCTGCTTATCTTCATCATTTCTTGAAGCCTAGTCATATTTTTTGTTTGCCATAAATAAACCTGAAGCATTTTTAGATGTTATCTTTGTGATGAGGTAGGTTTAGACTTCATTCATCTGATCAGCAATATTTTTTTCGTGTGGCCTCCACCTCCTGTCTAATGAAAAATATGTTCCTGGGTGAGAAACAATTGATTATGTGCAGTAACCAATACAACTTCATCAAAAGCTCATCCTTAATTGAAAGACAAAGGGACATACCAATGAGGCCATTGTATAATTACAGACAGCTTTAACCAGAAGGGTTTTACACATTGGATGATTCTTCTGCTACACAAACTGAGGTGAAACAGTGAAGCAGATCAGCAGGACAGAAAAATATTTTTGAAAAAGAATGCAAAGAAAATCAAGAATTCTGTTGGTTTCTGATTTATAGAACATAGAGAACATCTTGACATCAACATTATCCTTGAATTTGTGCTTTCTCATTAAACTTAATCGTGCTTTATGACTGCTCTAAAGGAACAATGGAGACCCTTGTACCTCAGCTGGCACAGCTGAAATCCATTTTTTTTTACCAAAAAGTACATGTGAAAAAGACAAGAGAGCCACTCTCTTAAATCTGAATGCACTATTAGATCTGAAGTTACTAAGTCAGGGAAGAGGTGTTGCAGGAGGAGTGGCAGGTAGAAGTTGTAGCTGTTTGTACTCTGCATGTTTCACAGATAAAACCTCCTGTTTCTATCATTGCCATCCTGATTAACAAGTCTTGACATTGAAAAACCTCAGGAAACCTTAAATAATTGTGAGGTTTAGATTTTTTAAAAGAAAACTGTTCTGTTAAAATACAGACCTTGACACTGGATTTTATGACCATTTTCAATTGAGCAGTTCTTGAAATTTTGGATTCTTCATTTGTAGAGTTGGTATCCATGCACTGCTCTGTAACTCTCATTTTGCAGAGGTATTTGTTAAATAAATAATGCTAGGTTAGGAATGATAATATAAATATTTTAAGGAGCCACTAAAGCATTAGGAAAAAAACCCAAAACAACAAAGCAGGCAAATTCCAAGTGAATGAACTTTTACTGTCTTCAAAGGGTTACCTGACCTTCTACTTTTGCAGCTTGCTTGTCTCAAAGTTACAGCGAAGGAGGAGATAACAGTGAAACTGTACCATAAAAATAAATTACTATCATGAATATTAAGCAACAAGGATATAATAAACATGACTGCTTACATGATTCTGATTTATTGATACTGATTTGCTGTAAATTATCACACAAAATACTCGTTTGAGTTGTTCAGGGACATGTGCAAAATAAAGCTTAGTGGACACTTCCCAAAAACCTTGACATCTGCCACTGGATTCATACTTGGGAATCCTGAAGCTTCTTTTTCTGGTAGGGATGCAGCAGTATATTTGCTTTTCCTTTCCATGGATTGATTTAGTTTTAATTTTTTGCTGCCTGGCTTCCTTAAACTCTCTCTTTTAACCATGCACAGTTTTTTAAAACTACTATCATGGAGGTTCAGCTCTGACACAGTGGAACAAATCCAGCTGCAAAATCTCCTAAAGGCTGTTCATGCTTGTTCTGTTAAATAGTGCTCACTTTTGAGTCAAGAGGTTTCATTACTATATTTATGAACCTCTTGGCACCAGGAGTTGGGATTTCCCAGTGCTAAGCATTAATGCATTTTGCATCACTCCTTAGCCCTGGGAACTCTGGATCACAGGTGCTGAGGGGTTAAAGACATGAAAAAAAAAGTGCAGATCCTTATTTCCAGATAGAAATCTTTAATGCATGTGAGTGTGTGGATGGTCTGAGCAAATTTCAGAGAGCACAGGTAGAAACCAGGCTGCCACAGCCACCTACTTCCAGGAACTGCAGGTTTTAAGGGATCTCAACATTAATATGGCTATACTCTGCATCAGATATTTGTTATCCAAATTGATGGAAAGTATCCTATCTGAAAATAGGATTATTCTTCTTTAAATTTAAAGCCTGCTTTGTGCTTATGTGGCTTATATCACTTCACGACATGGTGTGTTATGTCAAACCTAAGATTATTTTTGGAGATTTCTGAGACAGAATCTACTTCATTTTGCCTGTCATCAGCCTAAAGAATGTGCCAAAAGACCCCTTTTTATTTTTTTGAGGCAGCGATTCACAAATACCATCTGAACTAAAGGACAACTACTGCTTCAAAGCAAAAACACAGATCCTGGATCAAATTCTAACATCCCCTAAAGTGCTTACTCTCATCACAGTTTATTATTTCTCTGTGGAGGATTTCTCTTTGCACGGTGGGCTAATTTTTTGTAAAAAAAAAATAAATTATACACTTAAGCTTGGAGCAGGAATGTGGCCTCATCAGGTGCTCTGGTCAGTGGTAAAAAGAAAACCAAGAACAACCTCAGCTGCAGGGAGTGTAGGTTAGTTCTGGCTGCATGTGAACATCCAGATGCAAATGGAACACAAGCCAGGGAAAAGGCTGTTCTAGAAGTGGCACTTGATAGCCCAGAGCTGGAGCTGCAGGAGTGTGTATAAACCTGCCTGCCAGGAAAGCTCTCCTGCTTCTCCCAGTTTGGTCTTGTTTGAAAGGGAAGTTGGAAAGAGAAAATGAAAAAAAAAAATAAAAAGAAAAAAGAAGAAAAAGAAAAAGGGAAATGGAAAAGGAAATAAAAAGAGAAAACAGGAGGAGAGGGAAAAATGGAAAAAGGGAAAGAAAAGAAAAAGTGGAAAAGAAGAAAAAAATGAGAAAGGAA
>WAAE01000067.1:0-24526 GCA_013400495.1 Nicator chloris
GCCACATAATCTGCTCTTCATTTAGGAATGCTCATCAGGAATAAATATCACTGTGTCTCTCTCCTTTTTTCTTAAGAGATACAGCACAGCCTCTGTGCTTGAGCTTGTAGAATGGGTTATGGCATGTGTTCTAGGCCAAATTTTGATTTCAGCATTCTTATGATAATTATTCTATTTTATACCCGTTTCTTGTTGCTCTGAGGGGCCATCACTCTGCATGGAGGGTGGTAACCCTTTGAAAGGGCAGCCTGAGAATAAATCATAAACCCAACACTCAGTTGTCTTCCAGCGGCGCTGAGATAGAGGGAAATATCAGGGAGGTGAGTGGCTACCAGATTTGGGGGAATCTCCACCAGTTGGATTGTTTAGCCTGGAGGAGGCTCAGGGGAGAGCTCACTGCTCTGCACAGCTTCCTGACTGTGAACGAGGGCTGAGCTCTGCTGCCGTGTCCCAAGGGAAAGGAAGAGGTGAAATGGCCTCAAATTGTTCCAAGGGAGATCCAGACCGGAGATTTGAAAAAAAATTTGCCGTGCCAGAGTGGTCAGGCCTTGGGATGAGCTGCCCAGGGAGGTTTGGAGTCCCTGTGTGTGGGAGTGCTCAGGAGGAGTCTGGATGTGGCCCTTGGGGACAGGGTTTGGGGTGGTGCTGCTGATTCCTTCCTCCAGTACTACAGGACGACCTTGAAGGTCGCTCCCAACCCTGCTAATTCACTGATTCTGTGACAGCTGCGGCACTCAAACACCGGAGCCGTTTCCCCAGCGCTGGGTACACAGAGCGAGGAAGGGCTGAGGCAGCATCGCCTGGAGTCGAGCTCCATCTGCCGGGAATTTCAGCGAGTCACAGCATCCCCGGCACGCCAGGAACTTCTTCCGTGCCCTCCTGCCCTACCGCCCTGCTGCCCGGGCTGTGCAGGGGATGCTTTCCCCCCCTCGGGCCGATAGGGCAGAGCAGAAGCCCTCGTCTGGCAGCTCTGGCCAGGCCGGGCTCTGAGCAGCCTCAATCCTTCCCCTGGCACAGCCTGGCAGAGCCCAACTAAAGCAGGAGCAGCCACGCTGTGCCCGTGCAATTCTGCTTCTGTGTTGAGGAATTGCACAGGTGTAATGCACAGAGTTAGAGAATATCCTGAGTTAGGAGGATCCTGAGAATATCCTGAGTTAGGCACCCACCAGGATCATCCAGTCCCACCCTGTCCCTTCTCAGACCCCAAACAACCCCACCCTGGGCATCCCTGGCAGTGCTGTCCAAAGGCTCCTGGAGCTCTGGCAGCCTCGGGTCCGTGCCCATTCCCTGGGGAGCCCGGGCAGTGCCAGCACCCTCTGGGGGAAGAGCCTTTCCCTAAAATCCACCCTCAATCCCTCCTGGCCCAGCTGCAGCTGCTCCCTGGGTGCTGTTGGGTCACAGGGAGCAGAGATCAGAGCTGTCCCTTGGGAGGAGCTGTAGACCCCAATGAATCTCCTCTCAGTCTCCTTTTCTCCAGCTGGACAAGCCAGGATCCTTCAGCTGCTCCTTGTGTGGCCCCTCCAGACCCTTCCCCATCTTTGTATCCCTCCTCTGGACACTCTCTAAGAGCATTAATGTCCCCCTCACATTGTGGGGCCCAAAGCTGCCCCCAGGACTCGAGGTGAGGCCGCCCCAGCACAGAGCAGAGCTGAGCTGTGACCTCTGCAGCCCCGGAGCTTGTTCAGCTTAGAAGGACCCACTCCCATCCTCTGACCCAAATGGCTTCAGCAATGCCATCTGTACAGTTTGTGTTTAACATTTCCAGAGGGTGTGGGAACAGCCAAAGTTTTTTTTTGTTCCCAGGGCCTGTGTCCATACAGTCACAACCTCTGCCTATTTCCCCCATTAAGTCTCTCTTCTCTCTGACAGGGAAAAATGATTTCTTCTTCCATCCACCCCAGCTCAGCCATTCTCCAGGAAGACCTGAGTCAGATGTTTGGTACCTAAACCAAATACCTGAGGAAGGTGGGGAAGAGGGAGACAATTGCTGGAGGGAGACACACAGTTACTGAACCAGCCTAATGTAAACAAGAGCTAAAGCAAGAGTTCAAAGTTATTAAAAGTAGGGGAAAATGCCAAAGAAGGAAATTCTTCCCTGTTCAGTCACTCAGCTCTGGAGCCAATGAAACCTGCTTCATTCTTCCTGAAAGATGATTTATGGGCATGTTTTTATAGTGGAGACAACAATAACAACAACTGTGAACCTTTTCATCCACGGAGCTCCAAGGGCTTCTCAAAGATCAATGTCACTTGTGCAAGGAGGAAACTGAGGCACGGGAAGGGAGGGATTTTGCTCCAGCAAGTGGAGAAGCCAGGGATAAACCCTGAGTTAGGTACAATCTGAGATGCATCACTCAGCAAACAGAAGTCAGAAAGCTCCATCCACAGAGCGAGTGAGTGGTGGTACAAATGAAAAAAGAGGCACCTGAGCATTTGAATTCAGAGAAATGCTGAGCAGCAGCTGGGAGAAAACGAGGTTGTTCTCTTCCTTGCATTATTTGCCTCCATCAGCATCACAGAAGAGAATCTAATTCCTAGGATGATTTATCTCTAACACATTTGTTTTATCAAGGATTAGAAAAAAAAATTCAGGAGTTTTGGTTTTGGTTTGGTCTGGGTTTTTTTTTCCCCAGCTTTTTACAACTGGAGAAACCACAATTTGGGGACTGTTCTTGCATCTTTTTAATAGACAACGAAAAACCTCATTCTCTTGACAGAACTGGGTTTTGTCTCCTAGCACTTTTTTCTGTTTCCTAACTGCAATATCCACCTGGGAGGGATAAGAGATTGGAAATATAATTTTGCTTATTTAAAGATTTGGAATAGATTTAACCTCCTGCTTGGCCCTCTTCTCCCCCAGCTCCCTCTTCCCTCCTGTGCTACCAAAACCGTCTTTGTGTGGGGGGCACATCTCAATGTCCCTGTCGATGTTACTGCAAAATACATCAAAAATATCCCCCACAGAAGAGTTTGGAGGGGTGTCTCTCTTCCCCCACTCTTTCCTGAGTGCTCTGTAGGCCTGAAAGGCTTGAGCAGTGGCAAAATTCACCACTCACAAAGAGGGGACTCCATGAGTGACTCATTTCTCATCTTTAGTGGAACCATACTGAATGAACACTTGGAAACTTCTGGAATGTATTCCATGGTGTCTTAATGAGAATTAAGGTGCATGGAAGACTTTAGGAAGTTGAAAATATCCAGCTTGGCCATGGGACACTGAGAAAAGAGATAAATATTTTCCAGCAGGTGATATGGCTGAAGACCCAGGGAAGTTGGGCAGTGCACAAAGGGATCCCAAAAATCAACTCAGATTAACGGGATCACACTGGGAAAGGCAGGACTAAGAGGTAAAACAGATGCACCTTTAACACCTTAGGGCTGCAACGTCACCCAGGTGACCCCGTGGGGTCACAGCCACGGTCTGGACAGCACTGAAAATCACCCAAATCCCTGGATTTTGGATTAATCCCTCTTACACCTGAGGCTGCTTGGAAATATTTGGGATGGCCTGTGGTGCAACCTGCTGACTCACCCCAGCCTTGTCGTGCTGCTTCCCACACAGTGATAATCCTGGAAGGGTTAGCATTCCCAGGATTGGCAGGCTCCAACCTTTGGAAACAAAGATCATTCAGCTTTCATCATTTCCAAAAGGATGCCACTGAACAGTTTTTCAGGACCACACTGACAGGTTTTTGCCGTGTGCAGAAAGTTTTGATTTTCCATTCTAAAATAGAACAACTTCCACTCATCCAGCCCCGAAATTGTAATTCCCATGGGATGGACCTGCTGGCATTGCAATGGCTGGGATCACACATCCCTCAAAGTTATCTGTGCTGGGCTGACATCTCCGTGCTCCTGGTTTGCAGGAAGCTGGAGAAATATCAGAGATGAAGGATTAGAATTCAAAAAGAAAGGGAAGATTTTCTTTTCCCTCCTCGTCCTCCACAAATTTAGCCACAGTTTTGTGGGGCAAAAATGAAACTGGAAACGTTCCTGTGTGAAATAACCTTGACTCAGAACAACTCGTGTCAGAGAGGAAGGGTGAAGTTTGCCACAGAGGCTTCACGTAGGGATTTTGCTCTTTCAGTGAAAATTCACAGATTTTCAAGGAATTTCAGGTCCCTTCCAACCCAAACCGTCCTGCGATTCTATGACCTGGGAGGTCTCAGTCCTGAGGGGCTCTGGTGTGAGAAAACAGGGAAATAAATCCCAGCAGGAATAAACCCGGTGGTGCTGAGAAGCGCTTGCAGTTGTCAGAGGCTCCTCAGGAGCTGTGCCTGGCTCTGCTCTGCTCACGGGATGTGTGAGTGTAAATTTGCCACTTAAGCTTCCCCAGAAAAGCCCCAGCTGTCCCTGTGTTTGAGGCATTTGAAAAGGAAACAGCCTGAGGCACTTTTTGCGTGTTCCAGGAAACGATTGTGGATCGGCAGGGAGCAGGTTCCCTCTCCCTCAGGAACCAGGTTTTTCCAAAGCCCTCAGCGCTGCCCCCTCCCTGCTCTGCGAGCAGGCTGCCTTTGAAATCTGTGCGTTAGATTTGCTCCCTGAATTGTTTCATCCTCCCCTCGAAAAACCCAAACAATTCCCAGACAGTGACTCGTGCTGACTAATCCAGTCTGGGAGACTTCGAGGTGTCCCTGTAACTCAAAACCAGCAAACAAGCTTCCTAATTCAGTAGCTAGACATTCCACTGGGGACCTGGAGGTTCTGGGCTTTTATTTTCCTTCTCCTCGGGGTTAAACATGCTTTTATCTGCCTTGTGCCTCCCTCCCCCGGCAGGCAGGAGCTGGGATGAGCTGCAATTCGGACATTCCTTTCCTGCCTACACTTTAAAAGTCCTGCTCCACAGGGCATCCCTGTGGCAAAGTTCTTGGGAGCCCTCGACAAAGGGAAAAGCAGGGAGAAAGGTGTTGTCCTTCCAGAGAGGAGATGGTGCCTGGAGTAATAATTGAGATATCCCGAAAGAAACTCAGTGTTGCAGAAAGCTGCGGGGACAAGGAAAAAAATGGGATTTTTGGCCCTTTTACACTGCAGGGCTGAGTCAGGTTTTAGTCATGTCTGGAAAGCACGGGGCCATCAGCAGGCCCTGCAGTGCAGCAGTGACAGATTGCTGAGCTCTGGAGGTTGGGAGCAGGATCTGTCTGCCAGCAGAAAATGCACTTTATTGTCTGCTCCGTGACCACACGGGCTGAGGCAGGAGCCAGCGTTCCAGGGAAAGGGAGCGAGATTTGCCCCACGGATCCAGGAGGGTTGTGTTGCTGCTGGGGAGGGGAGAAGCTGTGTGTACCCAAGGGGAACACACCTGGGTTATTTCTCCAGAAAATCCCTGTGGAGATCGACACACACCTGGGTTATTTCTCCAGAAAATCCCTGTGGAGATGGACACACACCTCGGTTATTTATCCAGAAAATCCCTGTGGATTTGCCACACACCTGGGTTATTTCTCCAGAAAATCCCTGTGGAGATGGGCACACACCTGGGTTATTTCTCCAGAAAATCCCTGTGGGGTTGGTCACACACCTCAGTTATTTATCCAGAAAATCCCTGTGGGCCTGGGCACACACCTGGGTTATTTATCCAGAAAATCCCTGTGGAGATGGACACACACCTGGGTTATTTTTCCAGGACATCTCTGTGGAGATGGACACACATCTGGGTTATTTCTCCAGAAAATCCCTGTGGAGATGGACACCCACCTGGGTTATTTCTCCAGAAAATCCCTGTGGAGATGGACACCCACCTGGGTTATTTCTCCAGAAAATCCCTGTGGAGATGGACACCCACCTGGGTTATTTCTCCAGAAAATCCCTGTGGATTTGGACACACACCTGGGTTATTCATACAGAAAATCCCTGTGGGGCTGGACACACACCTGNATTTGCCACACACCTGGGTTATTTCTCCAGAAAATTCCTGTGGGGCTGGACACACACCTGGGTTATTTTTCCAGGACACCTGTGTGCATTTGGACACACACCTGGGTTATTTATGCAGAAAATCCCTGTGGAGCTGTACACATATCTGGGTTATTTATCCAGGACACCTGTGTGGATTTGGACACACACCTGGGTTATTTTTCCAGGACACCTGTGTGGAGCTGGATGTGCCTTGGGGGCTGATGGTGCTTCACGAGCCCTCAAACACAGCAGACAGTGGCCTCTGTAATTACAGCTCATTAAAAGCTGGGTGTGAAGTGCCACAAGAAGTCAACAACGTTTTGCATTCACCCTTGGCAGCCCCTCCTCTCACCACCTGCAGCCTCCAGCCTTGGTTTTCATCACCTTCTGTGCCCTTTCCTCCTCCTCCTCCTCCCTCTGGAGCAGCCACACAGAGGGGTGAGTTGAGCTGGACGTTCCCAGTTGCCCAAACTGGTGTGGTGAGGTCACCTCTGGGTCCCAGGAGGCTGCCCTGGCTTACCCATGGGCTCTCAGCTCCCTTTTTTCCAGCTGCCCAGGGCAGGGGAAGCCACTCCTGCCTTTGAGCTGCCCCTGCTCCCTCCCCTCACCCAGCATCGAGCAGGTGCCACTGGGCTGGAGTGACACAACCGCTCTGGAAACTGGGGAATTTGGGGATAGCAGGGATTCTCCTCAGTCCAGCTGCCTGGCAAGGAAGGAGGACATGGCCTTTCCCATGAGGACAGGCAGTGGGATCCATGGATCTGCTCAAAGAGGGATCCATGGATCTGCTCCAAGTGGGATCCAGGGATCTGCTCAGAGTGGGATCCATGGATCTGCTCAGTGGGATCCACGAATCTGCTCAAAGTGGGTTCCATGGGTCTGCTCAAAATGGGATCCCCAAATCTGTTCAAAGTGGGTTCCATGGGTCTGCTCAAAGAGGGATCCAGGGATCAGCACAAAGAGGGATCCATGGATCTGCTCCAAGTGGGGTCCACGAATCTGCTCCAAGTGGGATCCATGAGTCTGCTCAAAGTGGGATCCATGGATCTGCTCAAAATGGGATCCATGGATCTGCCTTCCCTTCATCTCCACAACCAGAGCTCTGCTGCTCTGTCCTCTGCACAATCTTCAGAATCCAGCAGCCTGCTCTGTTCCCTGCCCAGTGTTCAAAACCCAGCAGCAAATATTTCTGCTGAGATGCCCTTGGGTGTCATATTTTTGGGTTTGTTTTGACTATTGCTATTTGTGGCTTCTTTTCCTGCCTGTCAAAACCAGAGACAAAATAAACACGTGCTCTGCCTCATCATCCACCTCGAGGGAAACGCTCTTGGGTTTCACGGGGTTAGGGGAGGGTTCTGCAGGGGAGTCTCTTCAAAAACACAAGGGCAAAGTTTTAGGGTCGTGCTGGAAGGAAATGTCAGGGGGCCACGCTGAGCAGGATAACCAAAAACCACATCAGAGATGGGGGTGCCAACATTTCTCCCTCTAAAGAGGCAGTCACTGTTTTCTCTTAGTGTTTTAGCCTTAATTTTAAATAGATAATAGGGATTATGGTTTGAGAGATGAGGGGTTACTCTACGAGCTGTCAGAAGAAAAAATGAACCTCTGATGCTTTGCTTTGTAGCAGGTTTTTCACTTCACTGAGAGGAGCAGCTGAAAGCCAATCCTTGGATATATAAAATATATATAAATTATATATAAAATATATAACAACCTGTCTGGAAGGTTCCCTGCCCATGGCAGGGGACTTGGAACTGGGTGATCTTTAAGGCCCCTTCCAACCATTCTGTGATTCTCTGATTCTTTTGGAGAAGGATATTACTGAAAACTTCTTTAATTAATCATGCAGTATGTTGTGCAGGGCCAATATTGGAAGTTGTTCTATCTATATCTACAGATGCTTGGATACAGCAGCTTTCAAAATGAACTTTCAATACAATTTGCTCATTTTGAAAGCATGGTGCACCCATAGTAATGTTTCATTAACACTTCTGTTTCATTATTTATTTAAAGAAGAGAAAAAAAACCCCAATCTTTTAAGTAACGTGACCTTAAAGTCTGTTTTGGTGCTCCTCAAGAAAGGTTCAAACCATCAGCAGCAAAAAGGATCCAATCCAAGAAGGAAAAGATGAAGCAAAAATAAGAGCTGTAGATGAATCTGAAATTTAATTGAGAAGCCAGGGATCAAATGCAATTATTGGACTTCTGTAGATGCAAAATCTCATTTCATGGAATCACGGAATGGTTTGGGTTGGGAGGGACAACAAAGATCACCCAGTGCCACCCCTGCCATGGGCAGGGACACCTCCCACTGTCCCAGGCTGCTCCAAGCCCCAATGTCCAACCTGGCCTTGGGCACTGCCAGGGATCCAGGGGAGTCCACAACCCCTCTGGGCAACCTCACTGTAAAGTTTCCCTCCTGCTTTGGGGTCCTGTTGGATTTCAGGCCTTTCACCAGCTTTCTCCACAGCAGGAAAGTACCATTTTGACAAAAAAAGAAAGAAATAATTTAAAAAAAAAGTATGGAAGCCTATTTTTGATGTTGGGAGTGACACACGGTCAGCACCCTCTTCCTGGTGGCTCCTTTTTCCCTGAGAGGGTTTTTTTTTTCTCCCAGATAAAAGAATGCACCAGGCCCACCTGCATACTTGTCAAACATTTTTATTTGTCATTCACACTAATTATGATATTGAATTTACAGAGGAAACTGTGGTACAAAGAAAGAAAGAAAGAAAGGAAAAAGAAAGAAAAGTGTTCATTAGAACTACTGCAGCAGTCCAGCTGCTCTGGGTAGTTGTAATGAATTCTCCTGTGGTGCTGGACACAGCCATCCCTGTGGACAGCAAGAATTTATCCTGGGGTGGTATCTAGAGATTCCTAGAGTGGGGGGAAAAAATTAATCTACTCTATTCTCTTTTCCTATCTGGTTCCAAAAATCAGCAGCCACCCCCTGCCCTCCCTCCCTTCCCAGGAAGAAAAATCCCTGGTAATCAACCCTCCCAAAAAATCCCCCAGCTGATGGTTTCCCCTTCAGGAAAAGTTCAGCGTGAAAGGGAAAATGTTTTGTAAACATAGCCAGAAAATGCTGAACAAATTCCCTTTGGTGCCACTCTGATGGGGCTGTGTCCCCCCTCAGCCTCACCACCTCACAAATTTTGGTTTTAAAAAGAGCTGGAATTGTCCAACCCAAAATACCACAAATAACCCACAGATTTTTTTTTTTAATTTTTTTTTTGCATGTTTGTTTCTCCCCTACCACAAAAAAGTGAAGGATTTTGGATAGAGACCATGCTATAACTGTTTACAAAAGTGAATAAAATGTAGTTCCTCTTGAAGCCTAAAAATAACTAATTGGGAAAAGAAATAAGTCTCACTACAGTATTTCAGCAAACACAAAGGTAAGTTCATTAAAAACACAGAAACAAAAAAAAAAAAGAGAAAAATGCCGAGTAATTACAAGCACTAAATATTTTGGCTAGGAAGCTTTGGAAATCTATTTACAGACATAAATACAAGTAACTCTGGGGATGCAACCCTTGAAGGAGAAGGAGAAAAACGCCGAGTGGTTGGGACTGACCGGGCGAGGTGAACAAAAATCCAAGGGGAAAATGGTACAAGGCAGGAAAACAAGGCAGAGTTTTGCTCCAAGGACAGAAAACGGATCCCCTCCTCCCTGGATTTCAGGAAAAGGTCACCCAGGAAGCAGCAGTGAATATTTCCAGAGCGCAGGAAATTTGGGACGTTTTGGCAAAGGCTCTGGGCTGTTTGGAGGAGAGGATTTCTCTCCGTCCTGACAGAGAATTTGGCATCATTCTACAAATCAAACCCTTCACAGCAGGGATGCTCTCTGCATCCTCTGCTCCCTGCATTAAAGCTCCTCTCCAATGCCCTGAGAGCGAGCAGGAACTCTTAAATGAGTTTAAATGTTGTTGGAGAGGGAAATATTGGCCCTCAGAGGCAGTAAAATTGACTTTGAAGATGTCTGATGTGGACAAGGAGTTGTGAAAGGAGCACCCAAGCTGAGAGTAAGGACAGCCAGGAGCTGGATTTTGGGAGGGCAAGGTACCTAAAGCACTCTGCTGACTGCAGCTCCAGAGCAGAAGCACAAGAATTCTGTTTTTCTGATTCCATTCAGCTCCTGGGATGTTTAAACTATATAAATAGATATATATATATTATATCCATATAAAAATAGGTATTTATACACTCTAATTTGGAGATGGGATGGGGGAATTGTTTTATCCAAATGTCTTTTTTTTCCTGCCTGTTAAGTGCTCTTAAAATACAAGAGGAAAGATGTGAGAGCATTTTCACAGCCTTGAAAAACTTTGCCATCCTTAGTGATGGCTACAAAGCCAAATATTTGAGGCAAGTGTGGTTTCTGATGAATGAATACACTGAAACCCACAGTGATTAAACGGGTTAATTGCCAGGGATAATGAACTTGGCTTTTCCTTTCCTTTGCAGTGCTGGACATACCCAGAGAGGTTGGGCTCTAAAATTTGGTTGCTGGCAATAAAAACATGGGAAACACTGGGAAATTCCAGAAAAGTGTCATTAAGGACACAGGGAAATGTAGTGCTGACCAGTTCTGTACCTCCTCATCCCGTTCACACTGGGGAGAGCCAAATTAAACCTCAGCTTTAGGATAAGTGGAGACAAAGGAGAGGCATAGACATAAGAAATGTTTGATTTAGTGTCTGAGAGTTGCCAACTCCCTGTTCCTGTGAATCCCTGATTTTTTAGCTTCCAGGGTGGGTGGGTTTCAGTTTGGGGGGCTAAAAGGGCTGACCAGAAAGGAGGTTGTGGTGTCCCATGGGCCTGGGAATGCGGTGACACCACCAACCTCACTTCTGCCACGGCGCTGAACTCACGGAATCATCAAATCATGGAATTGTTTGGACTGGGAGGGACTTCAAAGCCCATCCAGTGCCACCCCTGCCATGGCAGGGACACCTCCCACTGTGCCAGGCTGCTCCAAGCCCCAATGTCCAACCTGGCCTTGGGCACTGCCAGGGATGGGGAATCCACAACCCCTCTGGGCACCCTGTGCCAGGGCCTCACAAATTTCGCAGGGATGAATTTATTCCACATATCCCATCTAACCCTGCCCTCCTTCATCTTAATACCATCCATCTTGTCCTATCACTCCATGCTTTTGTTAAAATTCCCTCTCTGGGTCACCTGGCCCTTCCTGGCTGCTCCAAGCTCCTCTCCCTGCTGTGTTTGCACTCCCAGCTCTGGGCACGTTGGTGGTCCAGTCCCAGGGCAGATGTGAGAGCTGTAATCAATTAGGATTTTAATTGAGAGCTGTAATAAATTAGGGTTTGAATTGCACGGAATGTGCCGAATGGATCCTGCAGCAGAGCTGCTGCTCAGTGAAGTGGGATTTTTTTTTTTAGTGTGCTGAAGGGGTGAGAGTCCAACTGTGGAAATGCTACAATCGGGGGGGGGTCTCTGTATTTCTGTATTCAGCAGGGTCTCCAGACTCTCAAAATATATTTCTGATAGAATTTGGATGTTTTCTGTCCTTTTTCAGAGCAAACTCTGGAAAATTATAAAGGCTGTTCCATTAAATGAAAAGCACAGGGCCTTGTCTTTTAACAGAAACATTCTGGGCTTTTGCTGAGATCTCTTGAAACACTCCCTATTTTCTGCACAAGAACGACCTTACTGACAATGGAAATTCTTCGATTCTTTTCAATACCAAAGTGCTACTGCATCCAACTGAAAAAAAGAAGCAAAATCATACATATATATATATATAAAAAGAGAAAACTTGAAAAACAAATGGTTTTAAATAAGTCCAGCTGTTTTGCTGCCTGCAGCCAAGGATCTTTTTAATTTGAATCCTTTTAACTTTATTTTTTTTTCAAACATCAAACACTGATCTGAAGTCCTGCTTTCAAATACTCTCTGAGCTGACCCGCAATTGTTTCTCTGGCTTGAGAGGTACATTAAATAATAATCAGCACATTTGGGACGTGTCAACATCAGCAGTTTGGAGTTAAGGAGTAGTACAAGAGCTGCGTTCAGAGCAAACCCTCAATAAAATAGTGCCAAAAACGTTACAGTGACATCTGATATGTTTGTGCTGGGACGACGGGCGGCGGTGACGGCTCCGGGCTGAACCTGCTCGTAGTAAAAGCCTTGTAGATTTACTACAGGGCAACAACGTTGGCTACACCAATTGAAATAGCCCTCCTCTTCTCCCAGAAGATGGAAGGATTGTCCAGGCCCTGGCTTTTCTGGAGCTTTCCAGGTGAGCTTGACAGCCCTGTCCAGGAACGGGTCTGTTTGCCAGCAGACTGGAACGCGGCTTTTGTGCTGCACAGAAATCCTGGGAGCAAATCTCACCCAGATTCCATCAGAGCCAGGGCTTCCCCCTTGCCGTGGGAATCACAGAACCAGGGAATGGGTTGGGTTGGAAGGGTTCTTAAAGCTCATCCACCAAAATTGCCGTGGGCAGGGACACCTTCCACTCTCCCAGGGTGTTCCAACCTGGCCTTGGACACTTCCAGGGATCCAGGGGCAGCCACAGCTGCTCTGGGAATTCTATTCCAGGGCCTCCTCACCTTCCCAGGGAAAAATTCCTGCCCAAGATCCCATCCAGCCCTGCCCTCTGGCACTGGGAAGCCATTCCCTGGGTCCTGTCACTCCAGTAGGCAGGTATTTAATTAGGGAACATTGAATTTGCCTTAGGAAGGATCTACATCCTGGTTCTTGATCCTGAGGGTCACCACTGGTGACAAAGAAGGAGGAGGGAGAGATGACTCCACCACTTGGAAAGGTACAGAAATTCCCAGGGATTTTGGTGCCTTCCAACAGGAATTGGGCACCTCAATGCCTTTGAGGATCTAAGCTGAGTAAAATGAGAGCAAGATAATTGTAAACAATATTTTTAGGGAATTAGGAGGTCACTTTTGCCCATCGTTATTCCAGCCTTTTTCAATGTGTGAAATTTGACTTTGGCTGCTACCAAAAAAAGGCAATTGCTGATTTTTTTTTAATATAGGCATATTTAAATAATAATAGTATCAACAAATAAGAAAAGTCTAAATATCAAGCATAAATATCAATGAACTCATCAAAGAAATACAGTAGTTGAAAATGACCCAAGGCTGTAGCCGTTGTGTAAAAAATAAAAAATCCAAGAGATAAAAAGTTAAATTAACTCATTGAAAAAGGGGCTGATTCTTTCAGTTGACAAAGCAAGAAAGAAGCAAGCATGATTAAAACAAAAAAAAGAGCAAATTTTTTTTTTTTTGCAATTTATAAGGTGCAAAGAGAAATAAAACAAATTAGATGCAAAGCAGGATGAGCTGCATCCTAAAAAAAACAAAACCCAAAACAAAAAAAACCGAAAACCACCAAAAAAACTAAACCCAAAACAAAACAAAACCCAGTATTAAAAAATTCCATATTCTTTGGAATATACAAACAAAACGAAGAAAAGAAAGAATGAAGTCCAACATATAAAACCTCTCATTCACAGCATTGCTAAAACAGAAGCGTTCACAGTTTCCCTCTGGGAATCTTCCTATACTTCCTTTCCACTTACGATGTCCATAAGCTGCAGTAAACTCGCTAAGATTTATTTTTGGGGGGTTTTTTTTGGTCTTTTTTTTTGTTGGCTTTTTTTTTTTTTTTTTTTCAGGGTAATCTTTTACCAGANTTTTTTAAGGTTTTAAGTCTTAAAAATAGAAGTGAACCGAAACTCTCTTTTAGGGCTGTGGAGACCTTCAAGCCCAGGCACGTTGGGAAGCCACGGGCCTGGAATCAGGCTGGATACCCTCATCCCCACCCTCGCTACCTCTGCACCACCAACTGGGGCCTCCTCCTTTCCAGAAGCTCGTTCTCCTGCCGGGAATACTTTGCCGGAGCGCCGCGGCTCCACCAGGGCCTGGCAACGAGAGCCACGGCTCCTGGGAGCGCTGACCTCGGAAGGGTTCGCTCCTGAAACTCGCGGATGAAGGCGGCAGGGCCCACAAGGAAGTTTCTGGGATCCCTCCGGGCGCCGGGAAATGGGAAGTCCGTTAGTCCTGATCCTCGCGCTCCTTCCCATCTCCTCAGTACGGCCTCCACACGGCCTCCTCCAGCCTGGCCGTGCTGGCCATGTTGGTGGGTGAGTTGCTGTGGCTGCCTTCGGCCTCCACCACGTCGCTCTGGCCGGGCAGGTTGGGGTTGAGCAGCGCGGAGCCCGTGGAGGCGTTGGTGCAGGGCGGGTGGATGCGCGGCGGCGACCGGTCCCCGCCGGAGATCATGGAGAACTGATAGGAGCCGGCCGAGGTGCCGTAGTACAGGTGGTAGGAGGGGGAGCTGGTCTGGAAGGGGCTGCCCTGAGCCTGGGAGGAGCCGGGGTAGGGCGGCGGGAGGTACGTGTGGTACCGGCCGGCCGTGGACATGGCCGACATGCCGATGCCGATGCCGGAGCTGACGGGCGTGGGCGTGTAGGTGAAGGCTCCCGGGTAGTGCATGCGGGGGTCGGAGATGGACGGCAGCGCCGGGAAGGAGCGGTCGATCCCCACCCGCGGGTCGCTGAACGCCGTCAGGTCGGACGCTCCTGGGCGGTGGGGGAAGGGACGGGAGGCAGAGAAATGTTAAAGGAGCCGGGAATTAATTAGAGCGGGAGGAAACTCTGAGGTCATCGAGGCCAAGCTGTGCCCTGTGGCCACCGTGGGATCCTGAGTGCCACATCCAGGCCTTCCTCGGGCACCTGCAGGGATGGGCACTGCCAACCTCCCCGGGCAGCCCCTGCCAAGGCCTGAGCACCCTTTCCATGGGCAAATTCCTGCTGCTGGCCCAGCTGAGCCTGCCCTGGCCCAGCCTGAGGCCGTTCCCTCTCCTCCTGTCCCTGTTCCCTGGAGCACAGCCCGATCCCCACCTGGCTGTCCCCTGCTGGCAGGAGCTGGGGGAGCTGGGGGTGTTCAGCCTGGAGAAAAGGAGACTCAGGGGTGACCTTATCACTCCCTACAACTCCTTGTAGTCAGGTGGGGTTGGTGTCTTTCTCCAGGCACCACTGACAGAAGGAGAGGACACAGCCTTAATGTGTGCCAAGGGAAATATAGGTTGGATATTGGGCAAAAGGTTCTTACAGAAAGGGTGATAAAGTACTGGNTCCAACCCCTTCCCCAGCTCATTACAGAATCCCAGGATCCCTGAGGCTGGAAAAGCCCTCCCAGCCCAGGCAGTCCCAGCTGTGCCCCATGCCCACCTTGTCCCCAGCCCAGAGCACTCAGTGCCACCTCCAGCCCTTCCTTGGCCACCTGCAGGGATGGGCACTGCCAACCTCCCTGGGCAGCCCCTGCCAAGGCCTGAGCACCCTTTCCATGGGCAAATTCCTCCTGGCGTGCACCCTGAGCCTCCCCTGGCCCAGCCTCTCACTCTGAAATGTTCCCCAGGAGAGTCAAATCCTGCTCTGCTTTGCCTGACATCCATGGAATTACGTCCAGTCCCAGCCTCTCTTTCCCTGCCCAGATGAAACAAGAGGAGCAGATCCTCTTTAGGAAGGATCCTCATCGTGACTCAGGTTAATGGAAGGTCTCATCCCCAGAGCTGGCAGCTCTGCCTGGTTAAGATAACAACAATAATAATTATGGAAAAAAAAATCTTTCCAGAAGAAAGACAACTTCTCCTGGCAGCCAAGGCGTGGAGTCTGCAGCAGAGGAGCCGTGTGCTGAAGGAAATACTCCTGAGGAGCAGAGGGAAAACAAAGCTCTTGGCTATCCCCAGATCCCAAGCTGGAGCAGACTGAGTCTGGGATTCTTGGAGCAGACACACTCCAGAGCCACGCTCTGAAAGCTCATCAGGACACATCAGCCCACCTCGATGAGCTTCTCTTAATTTCTCAGAGGAGCTCTGAACTTGCTGTTTGCTTCCTTTAGGACTTGCTATCCATTTTTTTTTTCCTGGAAAATGAATAGGAACACATTTCATTCCCCTAAACCCCGTCACCTTTAGGTTTAATATGTGAAAACACACGATGGAATGGAGCAGCAGGAGCTTTGGAGGAGCCAAGCTTAAGGTGGCATCTGCCAGATTTTTAATGTTACTTCCACACCTCATTCCTGAGAAGCTTCCTAAAACTGCCTGGATACATCGTTAATCAGAGGAGGGCTCGTTCTGCCCTGGCAAAGAGCAGAGTAATGACATTTAACGTCAAGATGCTTCAAATATATCCCATATTGTTGTTTTTCCCTTGGAGACACTGGATCTTTAGTTGGGGGGGCCTAAAATCCTCCTCCAATTTGCTCTTTGTTCTGCCAAAGAGAAAAATTTTAGAGACACCAAGTGTGGGTGATGGAAAGGTTGTGACAGATTTTCCCAGGAATGTGGAATGACATTTAATGTAAGGAGTTAGAACAGGAAAAGAAGGATGCTGATGTGGGAGCAAAACCTTTGTAGGTTCCTTCACAAGGCATGGAGAAACTCTGCCAGCTCCAAGGAAAATTTGTGGCCATGGGCAGAAAAAGCAGCTCTGTGGGGAAGGACCTGGGGGTCCTGGTAGAAAACAAAGGGGCATTTTATTTTTTTTTTTAATTTTATGTTTTGATTTCTAATTCTGTGTAAATAAAGAATGAGAATTTATAGACTTTTTTAAAAAAGAAAAAAAAAAAGAAAACTTTTTTTTCCTTTCTGAAAAGTTCCCTGTGTTTTCAGCCCTCTCTACAATGCAATTATCACCCAGACCTAACAAACAATTTAGATTTGGTGTGAGGCTTTCAAAGCAAGCTCTACAGGACAACAACAGAACAGGCTGGAGCATGTTCAAGTGGTTCCCTCTGATCTTAGAAGAAACCCTGAGCCTTCAAATGAGAGCAAGATGTGGAGTTAAGGGAGGGATTTTTGCAAAAGCTGTATGCAAATTAGAAGGATATGGCTCTCACTCATTTATAGAAAATTCCTGCTGCTGCACACACAGATTGGTTCAAGATGTGTGGGTCAGGGACAGTTAAACTTGGTGGAATCGGGGTGGCTTTCACTTCCATTTTTCTGGTGGCTTCTAAAGCTCTGCAGGGCGATTTGATGGACGTGGAAAACAAGAAAATCCAGTGCAACATTTAAAATGTCCAACCCCACCGTCCTGCAGCCAATGTCCACCCAAAACCTGCTGTGGATTTACAGGGAGGGAAGGAAACAGAGCTGGAATATCTGTGCCATCCATTTCCTGGCAATCTGATAATTCCTCAGGAATCTAAATCATTTTAATAACTCCCTACACCTTCAAAGTGCTGCTTTTTCTCATTTTTCTTCCTTTTTGACAATGTTTTTTTGGGTTCCCAACCCCAGGAGCAACCTGGGACAGTGGAGAGTGCCCCTGCCCCTGGCAGGGGGTGGGGATGAGATGACCTTTAAGGTTCCTCCCACCTCAAACCAGTTTGGGATTCAGGCTGGACAGCAGCAGGAATTTGCCCATGGAAAGGGTGCTCAGGCCTTGGCAGGGGCTGCCCAGGGAGGTTGGCAGTGCCCATCCCTGCAGGTGGCCAAGGCAGGGCTGGAGGTGGCACTGAGTGCTCTGGGCTGGGGACAAGGTGGGCATGGGGCACAGCTGGGACTCCATGACCTTTGGGATCTTTCCCAACTTAATTAACTCTGTGATTCATTTATCAAAACACCACTCATTTATTAAAATTCCCTGTTTCTCTGCTCTTCCCACAAATCCCCCAAAACCTCAGAGCAAGCTTTGCCCAGAGAGCCCCTGACGGGCTGGGGCAGCACCTGGGCCACCAGTTTGTCACTGGGGAAGTGTCTCCTTGGCTTGGGGGCAGCAGGAGTGGGACAGGGCCACCAGTTTGTCACTGGGGAAGTGTCCCTGTGTCATGGAGAGCCCAGGGGTGGAAACCAATTTGCCAGCAGGGGAGTGTCCCCTTGGCTTGAAGGCAGCAGGGGTGGGGACAGGGCCACCAGGGGAGTGTCCCCTTGGCTTGAAGGCAGCAGGGGTGGGGACAGGGCCACCAGGGGAGTGTCCCCTTGGCTTGAAGGCAGCAGGGGTGGGGACAGGGCCACCAGGGGAGTGTCCCCTTGGCTTGAAGGCAGCAGGGGTGGGGACAGGGCCACCAGTTTGTGACCAGGGAAGTGTCCCCTTGATGTGGCGGCAGCAGGGCTGGGGACAGAGCCACCACTGGGGAAGTGTCTCTTTGTCATGGAGAGCCCAGGGGTGAGGACACGGCCACCAATTTGCCACCAGGGGAGTGTCCCCTTGGCTCAGTGGCGGCAGGGCTGGGGACAGGGCCACCAATTTGCCACCAAGGAAGGTCTCCTTGGCTTGGGGACGGCAGGGGGGGGGACAGGGCCACCAGGGGAGTATCCCCTTGGCTTGGGGGCGGCAGGGGTGGGGACAGGGCCACCAGGGGAGTATCCCCTTGGCTTGGGGGCGGCAGGGGTGGGGACAGGGCCACCAGGGGAGTATCCCCTTGGCTTGGGGGCGGCAGGGGTGGGGACAGGGCCACCAGGGGAGTATCCCCTTGGCTTGGGGGCGGCAGGGGTGGGGACAGGGCCACCAGGGGAGTATCCCCTTGGCTTGGGGGCGGCACAGGTGGGGACAGGGCCCCCGGGGGAGCGTCCCTTTGTCCCGGCGGGCCCGGGGCCGCTGTCCTTACCCGAGAGGCGGCTGGAGAGCTCGGCCGTGAGCGAGGTCATGCCGCCGGCCCGGCCAGGTGAGATGGGCGTGGCCGGGTGCACGGCGGGCGTGGCGATGGAGCCCAGGTACTGGTAGGACTGCTCGTAGGACCAGGGCGGCGAGGGCTGCACCTGCCGGCTGTCTGCAAGCACAACACAAACACAAACACAAACACGGGCTGCTCACAGCTGCTGCAACCATGGGCACGGAGAATTTGGGGTTTTCTGAGCCCACAGGCACTGAGTCCCCCCAAAACACTGCGTTTGACCTGATGTCGTGATAGGACACGAAATGAAGACGTGGACTGTTGGGGAGGGTGATACAGGGAAATCTTATAAATATGATTGCTTAGCAATAGGTTCTGAAAACATCAAGCCTGACAGTGAAATAGAAATGACAGCAGTCTTTGAGATGTGAGGTGTGCTGGAGCAGAAGACAGGATATTGGGCAATACCTCTGACCATGCAGGAAGGGGCCTGCTGAGAAGGCAGGAAGAGGGGATTTTAGAGATCAGCATTAAGGTTTAGAAGGTAGCCCTTATGCAAATCTAGTAGTTCTCATAGGCTATATGTAAATTCTGTAGGATTTGTGTCTCACACCGGTTGGTCACTATAAATTAGAATATTCAACACAGAATGGGATAAAACTGACTGTAACAGGAAATGGGGACCTTTTGGGACGACCCTCTCAGCTGGGACTGGTAGCTGAGAGCAGGGCTCTGCCACCCACGGCCCTTGCAAATAAACCACGTGTTCCAAGAGCAGCCCTGTCTCCAGAGATCTCTCAACCCACTGTCGTGGCATGTCTCTAACAGTGGACTCTGCCAAAATTCTGAAAGCTAAATCTCTACTCTGCTTTGAATCTGACTCTTTATGTAGCGTTTCAGACAAGCCTAATGATTGGTAGGCAAAGTTAACACCTCTTCAATCACATTGGTCAAAACAGGTGTCCGTCAAAGGATTCTTTCTTCTAGGAAGGACTGCAAACAAAGATAAACCAGCACGAACAATTCTCTTATTTACAGCAAAATCTGTGAGAAAAGAATTTCAGAGACTGTAGACATCAGAAGGCTCAAAAATCAGGGCGACAACCTGAGGCCGTGGAGAAGGCTCCCAAAATGGAGTGGTAGCACTGGGATTGTGGGTGTGTGGTTGGAATAGAAGTGTGTGATGCCACATGGTAGAAGACTTGTACTCTGTGTTTGATGAGGGGACAAACTCATCAGCATTGACCTTTGGGATAATCTTGAATTCTCCTTTTTTACTTTCATAAGCCCCACGTTAGAGCATTAAACAGTCTCTTCTCTGACATAGGGGCCCATATGAATGCTTGGTAATCTCTAAGGGGAAAATAAGATAAGAAAGTAAGGGGAAAATATTCACTTATTTTGGTAGTATCAAGCACATTACAGTCTGATGAAGCTGATATTCCTAGAACATGAACATATAATAAAGAGGTTTGAGAATATAGTAATATATGAATAAAGTAAGATAGAAGTTCTAAGGCAGAAGCTAGTCCTTGTTTTCCACCTTCTTCTTCATGAGTCTGAGTAGTATTTTGTAATTAAATTAAACAATCCACATTACAAACCACAAACATTTAGTTATTGGGTTAAAAGTGAAAATAATTTAGGTGTCATTTCTTAATTGGGCAGTTTATCCTTAAAAAGCCTCGTAGAGAGAGAGAAGGGGCTCCATTTTTAGTGTGTTAGCTTGAAGTGCTGTAAAACTCACAGCTTGTTAGACTGTAGTGCAGACAAGAATTAATAAACATAAATAATAAAAAGAAATACCATCTCACACATTTAACCCCAACTCTAGCAAAAGAAGACAAATACCCTACACTGAAGGACAAAACCAGGCAATCCAGCACGGGAATAGAGGCTGGAAGTGCCCTGAAGATTAAATTTCAGTTCTGTAAATCCCCCTTTGTCAGGAGGATTTCAAGTGAGTTTCTTTCTTTCTGTAACATTGCTTGCTTTCATTTTATTTGTTTGTTGTTTTTATTTTGATTTTTTTTTCCTTGTGAGGCTTTTTTTTTGCTGTTTCCCATTAATAGCAGACAGGAAAAATTACACACAGAACTGCACACAGAATCACTGGGTTGGAAGAGACCTTTAAGATCAAGTCCAACCCATGCCCTAACACCAGAGAAGAAGAGAGGGGAAACCAGGTTAAAATTTCCAAGGGGAAAACTCCTCCTTAGTTTTGGGGCTGTGTGTTCACAGCTCTTTTAGCCAAAAATTGTCATACAGGACATCAAGGAGGCCCCAAAGCTCATCCAGTGCCCCCCCTGCCATGGCAGGGACACCTCCCACTGCCCCAGGCTGCTCCCAGCCCCAATGGCCAACCTGGCCTTGGGCACTGCCAGGGATCCAGGGGCAGCCACAGCTGCTCTGGGCACCCTGTGCCAGGGCCTGCCCACCCTGCCAGGGAACAATTCCTGCCCCAGATCCCATCCATGCCTGCCCTCTGGCAGTGGGAACCATCCCCCCTTGTCACTGCAGTTCCTCAGGGGATGCAGACTCCTATAAAACCACCAAGGGATTCTTTTCTGGCCACAGGACCAGTTGGGATGAGGTTTGACATCAGAGAAGCCCCAAAAAAAGGAGCTGGTCCAAATCAGTTGCCTCAACTCTTTCCTGAGTTTCCTTATTTCATTTTGCAGGTGAAGCTGGGAATTTGAAATATCTCATTTTTGTATAAATCAAAGGAATCAAAGAGTTTCCTCTCCCCTTTACCCACCCATTTCCCCCCCCTATTTTTAGTAAAACCTTTTCTATTTTCTTCAGCTTTAAGAACATCCTCCTGCAGCTCCTTTAAGACAATTGCCTCTGTTGAAAAAACCAAATGCTGGATGATCTGCATGCAGATAAAGCTGATACCAGCAAGGAAGGGAAATTTCCCAAGTCTGAGATGAGGACTTTGATCTCCCATCAGAAAGCCCATCTGGAAAATATTCTCTTGTTGTTCTTTAAGGAGATGAGTTTTACATTTTGTTTGTTCCATCTGTTTACAGGGCAGGTTTATACAAAACTCCCAGCTTTTCAAAAGCCACTGGTGGAGTTGCAGATTGAAGTTAGATTTTTCTACTGAGTAACAAGTTCAAATTCAGATATTATTAATATTGAATTTTTTTTCAGGCGGCCTTCCTTCCAAATAAAGTCAGTTGTTGGTAAAAGAGCAACATCCAACTGCATTAAATGGGCTTCAGGAGGAGCAAAAAGAGCACAGAACCTGTCGTGTTCTGAATGCCAGCATCACCTGGTTGTTAATTTATGGTCAGAGTTTATTAAAGGTCACAGGGAAGGGAATTCAGTCTCCAGGGGTGGCATCGAAATAAACACCCCAAAGCATCCCCAGAGTGAGCCCTGGTCTGGGGTGACACTGGAGGTTTCGGTTCTGAAAATTGGGTTAATTCAGTCATTGCTCCCTGATTTCAGCAGACAATCCATGGATTTCACGAGTGCTGGAATCCCAGGACTAGAATTCCAACACGGAATCTCAGCCAAGGGAGAGATATTCCCTCCTGCCCAGGGAGCCCTGGCTGTGCCCTGCCAGGTCTCTGTCACCTCCTTTCTGTGCTCTGCCAGGATCCTCTGTCACCTCCTTTTCAAGGGCTCTGCTCAGCTCCATCCTGGAATCCCAGAATCCCAGACATCCAGAATTCCAGAATCCCATAATCATGGAATTCCAGAATTCCAGAATCCCAGAATCCCCAAATCCAAGAATTCCAGAATCCCAGAATCCTAGAACCCCAGAATCCCCAAATCCCAGAACCCCAGAATCCCCAAATTCCCAGAATCACAGAATCCCCAAATCCCAGAACCCCAGAATCCCGTGGACACCAGTAAGAAGATGCATGAAAAGATGGAGGAAGCGAGATCCTGTCACAGGTTTACTGAACACCAAGAGTGGATTTAAATCTGGTTTCTTTCTTCTCAGTGCTACTAAAATGAGCAGCCCAGGATGGTGAGGTTGGAGGGACCACAGGGGGCCACCAGTGCCACCTCTGGGTCACCCCAGAGCTCAGGGCAGGGATTGTGGATATCCTGGGATACCCCAGGGAGGAGACTGCCCAGCCTGTCTGGGCTCTGCTCAGGGCTGGGCACTGCCCAGGGCAGAAGTTGTGTCCCTGGGCAGGGGAATTGCTGGGCTCAGGCCCTGCCCGTGGCTCTGGGGCCATTACTGGGGCTGGAGCAGAGCCTGGGGCTGCTCTGCCCTCCCTGCACACAGGGACAGACAGACTGGGACAGACAGGGACACACAGAGACACCCAGGGACACACAGGGACAGCCAGGGACAGCCAGGGCTGAGGCCCCTCTCAGCTGGGGCTCCTCTCCAGGCTGAGCAGCCCCAGCTCCCTCAGCCTCTCCTGGGCACGGAGATGCTCCAGGCCCTTGCTCAGCTCCAGGAGCTCCTGTCCCTGCTGTGCTGAGGATCCAGGGCTGGACACAGCAGCCAGAGGTACCTGCAGGGCTGGGCAGAGGGGCAGGATCACCCCTGACCTGCTGGGGATGCTCATCCCCATGCACCCCAGAAGGAAAAACATCAATGCACAAAGCTGCATCTTGGCTAAAAATCAAATAATGAACCAAAATCTCTGTAAGGACATGCACAAGAATCCTGGAAGTACCTGACCCACCTCGTCCATTTCCTGTTATCTTGACCTCTGGGGTCCCTGAAGTGGTGCCAGCAGCCCCAGAGACCTCCTTTATTAATCTCCTCATCCCATTAAGTCTTTCTTAAGTGAAGGTTCAAACAACCAATCAATTTTCTGTCTTGCTACCTGCATTCCCAATCCCTGAAATGGCTCTTAAAGATTCCCTTTTTGCCATCAGGCTGGTTAAGGAGCTGCATTCTGTTGAGGGATGTTAATATAGTGAATTATAGATGTACACACATGAAAGCAGGTTGTGCTGATAACCCCAGGCATCACCCTCCCAAGTTTTTAATAATAAGTGGAGAGAAGTATCCCTGGAATTGCATTTTTATGGCCCAGTTTCAGTACCAAGAGGCAGACTCAGCTCCCAGTAAAGTCAAGGTTTGCATTTCCAGCTGCTGGATCAAGGGCCTCAAACAATATTTTATTTTGGGGAGATCTGCTTTCCTTCAGTTTTCAGGTTTCCCCAAATTAAACTGGAACGGGTTGGAATTGAACACATAAAAAAAGCAACAAAGTCTTTCCTGCTTCCCAAATAAAGAGGGCTCAGGGGTTGGTAGCTTGGCATGGGAAACCGAAGTAGTTGAAGTTAATCTGGTGAAAATCTGGTGAAAATAAACGAGAGTTGCTTCCCAGTTTGGAATATCTGTGAAGAGATTTCCAGGGAGAGCTGCTTCAACACAGGGAAATGACCTAAAGAGTTTGGGGTCCGCACAGTTTTCAAGCTAAACAGGATCCCCCAAATCATAGAAAAGCAGCTCAAAATAACTCAAACCCAGGGAAGTTGGTGCCCAGTCTTCCCAGCGCTTCTCCCACTAGCGATTACTTTCCATTTCTGCTTTTTATGGTGTGAGAAAACGCATTTCGAACATGAAAACAGTTACTAATTGCACCCAACCCCTGCAGGGCCAGAATTATGGTGCAATAATTCACACCTCTCCTGCAGTCACGAGCTCTCCCGTCCCCTTCCCTCCCGCCTAACACCCCATTAAGCACCGACTATTGAACCATCTTTCGTGCCTCGTCTTGTTTTATTGCCCCGAAATCGCGGCGTTCTCGGCGCTCAGCAGCTGTAATTAACAGCTGTAATTAACCCGTGCAGATGTTGCGCAACCCTTTAACGATTGAACCAAACGCGCTCTGGGGGGGAGGGACGGGGTGCAAAAACTGCCGAGAGCGGGTCTCCCCTTCGCGGGGTGGTTTCGCGCGTTCCCGGCTGGTTTTCCAGCTGTTTTTCCAGATGTTTTCCCAGATGTTCGCTGGCCCAGCTGCGCCCGCGGCTGCAGTGGCGCGGTGTGGCCGCTGGGTGGCGCTGGCGCTCCGGGCAGCGCTGGCCCCGCGCCCCCCGGA
>WAAE01000067.1:28736-39243 GCA_013400495.1 Nicator chloris
CTCTCATTCCCTTCATCCTCCTCTTATTCCCACCTTCATCCCCCTCTCTTTCCGACCTTCATCCCCTTCTCATTCTCACTTTCATCCCCCTCTCACTGCCATCTTCATCTCCTTCTCATCGCCAGCTTCATCCTTCTCTCATTCCCTTCCTCCTCTTCTTCCCAGCTTCCTCCTCCTCTCATTCCCACCTTCATCCCCTTCTTGTTTCTTTCACCCTCCTCCCATTCCCACTTCCATCCCCTTCTCATTCCCACCTTCGTCCCCCTCTCCCTCCCACTTCCATCCCCCTCTCACTGCCCTCTTCATCTCCTTCTCATCGCCAGCTTCATCCTTCTCTCATTCCCTTCATCCTCCTCTCACTGCCACCTTCATCCCCCTCTCATTCCCACTCCCTTCCTGCCAGGCTGCCTGCCCTCCCTGGCCTTTCTGCCTCCCAAATCACACCTGCCCGCTCCAAGCCACGATTACCTGCCCCGAACAAGTGATTTTAGCCCAGCCAGGACGGGGAAAGGCGGCGCGGGCAGCCCCGAGTGCTGAGCGCTTCATTAACCGCGATTTCTGCCGGTGCACATCCCCCCGCCCCATCCTCGGCACGGCCGGAGGAGTTGCGAAATCGCTGCTGCTGCCGCTGCCAGGCTTTTCTCTCGCAAGCTGCGCAAATTTCTGTCAGTCACACGTAACAAAGCCCAAAAGTGGCTCCGCAATTCCGGCCTGGAATGGGAGAGGCAGCAGCTGACAGCGGGCACGGGCTGGGTGAAAGCTGGGATCAGCTCCGTGCTGTCCAACTCGAGGCCGACGAGAGGAGAGCCGGCTCCTGAATTGCCCTGAAAAGTTTTTCTGAGGTCGGGATTTGTCCCCCTCCCCCTTCCCCTGGTGTGATTTGCTAATCTTTCCAAAGGGAAACTTCTCCTGGTGTCACTTTGCCTTCCTTCGGAGTGGGAGGCAGGACCGGTCTTGACTGGGCTTGTTCATTCACAGAGGTGTCTTGCCTAATCGAGGAAATGACCTGTGAGCACAGAAATACTCCGTGTACTTTTGTGCTCGGCAGCAAGATGCCAAAAAGCTGCCCCAAAAATTCCAGTTCGGCCTTTCCTCCTTCCCTGCTTTTGCCATCACCTCACGCCTGTCTCTGCCTCTCTTCCCGCTCGTTTTCCTGCCCCAGCAGCTCCAGGTGGAGCAGTGGGAAGCACAAAAGATGGGGAAATGGTCTGGAATGCCTCTGACCTCCTCTCGCTCAGAAGCCAGGCATCCAAAATGACTCAATCGCCCTCCCTCGGCACCCAGCAAATCCCCAGCCCAACGCAGCGCGGTGAAAAAGGTGTGGCAGTCCCGGCAGCTGAAGCAATTCGTCATTAGCATAAATAAGGGGGACTTTCCAAAGGCCGAGTCCGTCCCGGGCAGGGCAGCGGCCGCACAAGGCTGGCATTCTCAGCCCTCTCGGCGCTGGAACACGCGGAGCTGGAAAATTACCGAGCGAACTGTAAAATTCCACCAGCGGCTCCTTTTGCCCCGAGAAGTGGTTGCCCTCCAGGTGCCAGCCTGTGGCACCGGGGGCACAGCACCGAGCCACCCCCGGGTGGCTGCGAGCTCCACTTTGCCCTGCGGGGGAAAGTTTTCCAAGGGTTTCTCCTTTCCACTGGGAATTCATTGCAGAGGAGCCTTCCCTGCTGTCTCTGAAGCCCCTTTTAGGCTGCTGACAGGTGACAGGAATCGTCCTGGCTGAGAATGACGGGGACAGACGCCGCGTGGCTGCAGGGTTTGAGATGCGGGCGTGGGGTGGGAGAGGCTCCCAAATCCCCGGCTATTCCCTGGGAGAGGGATCTTGGGCAGGGACCTCCCGCCTCAGTGTTTGCTTTCCTTTTATTTCACTATTCCTGGAGTTCTGTGGAGTGTTGAGGAGGCTGGAGGAGTTTTGGAGCCTCCAAAAAAACTTTGGGATGGGGGAGTGAGGGAGTTTCTCCACGCTAAGGCTTCACCTCCTGAGATTAAGAGGACAAACGTCAGCCTCAAGCAGAAACCTTTCAAACGAGGTGGCTGAGGCTGTTCTAGCTGTGGTGGTGAGGAGTTTTTCATCAGCTTTTCTTTAGAAAGAGATACCAGAGAAGGAGGAAAACCAAAGGAGTGCATCTCAAAGGGTGGTTGTTTTTTAAATTTCCTTCAGTCTCCTCACATCCATGTCAAGAAAGTTGGTGCTGCAGCGATAGCAAGATATTTGGAGATGATATTGAAGGCAGCAGGAGAAAGCAACTGCGGATGTTTTGGGGATAAAGGAGGGGAATGTTTATCCCTCAAGTTTAGTGCTGCCTGAAGCTTAGACCTTTACGTGCACAATGCGCCCCAAAGAAACGAGCAGCATTCCATGGGGTGCCCTAAAAACCCCTCTCAGCGCCAGAAGCAGGAAGCACAGCCAGCCCGCAAGTGTGAGAACTGGGATTTCACAATCCCAGCGCGTGTGCTGCCCTAGCAGGTCGGTACACAAAGCGCTCCAGTGAAACACAAACCATCCCTCTCCTCCTCCTGGGCTGGCAGAACGCGATGGGCGAATGGCAGAGGTGCCAGTGACAGCCCGGCTTGGAAAGCCGAGTTTTGCGAATTAAGGATGCATTGTTCTTTGTCTCGCAGGTGTGAGTCAGCCGCGGGAGCTGCAGGTATTTGTTCAAGAGGGAGACTCCGTCCCACCCGCATCCTCCTCTTCCCTCCCTCCCCGCGCGGGCGAAGAATGAAATAAAGAATTCAGCCTTGACCTTCCCCTGCTGTGGCTCCCCGGGAGGAGCCGCCAGACTCGGTGGCACTGCCGGGTCCTGCCCTATCTGGAGTTTGTCCCGAAGGCCAGACGGACAGCGGGAATTCAGGGACACAGCTCGGGGATGGCGGCGGGCAGCTGATGTCACCCTCCTGGGAGGTGACACCCGCAGCGCTCTGCCGCTGCCCAGCGCTGTGGGAGCCTCTCGCTGCTGGGAGGGCGCGGGGTCCCTGGTGACCTGCACAGGGACAAGGGGATGGCACCTCCCGGAGCGGTCACTGCTCCTTTGTTGTCCCCGTCAATCCGCAGGGAGAAATCCAATCTCTCCCATCCTGAGGGGAATCACCGGTGGGCGCTTCCCCGGTGCCAAACCTACAACACAAACCCTGCCAGGTGACAACTCCTGCCCCACCTGTGCCCTCCCCAGCCTTCAGCTGCTCCAGGTCCCACACGCTGCTCTCCTCTTTGCCTCTGAGCAGCTCCAGCTCCGGGAATGCCTCCCAGCTGATGAATTCATTCCTTGATCCCCACGCTGCCCCCCGAGGAATTCCTGCCATCCTGGTTTGAGCTGGAGCACGGGGAGGGCAAGGCTCGGGTTCAGCTGAGCCCTGGGCTGAGTCAGAGAATTACGTGGTGTCACCCCGGCAGGAAAAGTTCACTTGCAACAACAGCTTGATCTGCTTTGTTCTTAATTCCCATGGCGAGCTCTCCCCGAAGAGCCGGGCTCAGGTAAAACCCAGCCTGCCCCGGGCAGGGAAATCGTGCCCTGGAAGCACAGACACTCCGCCTGTAAATTGTGTGTAAAGTGTAATAACGCTGTCTCCTGCTGTCCCAGCTCCCGGGGCAGGATCCAGCCCACCTGAGAGCTCCACACCGGAGGTGTTGACCTCGGAGCTGCCTGTCTAGACTGCAGACTTTGCTGCCAGCAGGGCAGAGCAGACACTTGTGGGGTTCAAGTTGTTTCACCCTAAGGGAGACATCCCAGCTGAGCCAGGAGGGTGAATCACAGCCCGGGAACAGCTGTTTTTCTCCTCGATGGCAGAGATACCCCAGGAGTGTGTCAGACACAGACACACAATGTGCAGATGGCTGGAGCTCAGTGAAACGAATCCCAGCCTGGATGCACCTCAGAGGTTTCTCTTTCATGGGGTGAAGCAAGACTAAAGGAAATGGAGAGATATTCCCTGAGCCAGCACCTGGAAGTCGCACTGAGTCACTGTTTGCAGACATGTGATTAAATCATGGAATATCCTGAGTTGGAATAAACCCACAAGGATCATCAATCCAGCTCCTGTGCCTGCCCAGCCCCCCCAACAACCCCACCCTGGGCATCCCTGGCAGCTCCTGGAGCTCTGGCAGCCTCGGGGCCGTGCCCATTCCCTGGGGAGCCTGGGCAGTGCCAGCACCCTCTGGGGGAAGAGCCTTTCCCTAAAATCCACCCTCAATCCCTCCTGGCACAGCTCCAGCTGCTCCCTGGGTGCTGTCCCTGTGCCAGGAGCAGGGATCAGAGCTGCCCCTTGGCATGAGCTGCAATCCCAGTGAAGTCTGACCTCAGCCCCCTCTGCTCCAGCTGGACAATCCAAGTTCCCTCAACCTCTCCTTTTGTAGCCCCTCCAGACCCTTCACCACCCTCATGTCCCTCCTTTGGACAATTTTAAGAGCTTTAAATCCTCCTTATATTGTGGTGCCAAAGCTGCACTTTCCTCTCTTGGGCAAAGCTTCCACTCTCATGGGCTGGACTCGACCCTGCTGCTCCTGTGAGGGTGTTCTGATCCCCTGGAGCCCTGATCTTAAAACTCATCTCATTCCCCCTCTGCCATGGCAGGGACACCTCCCACTGTCCCAGGCTGCTCCAAGCCCCAATGTCCCACCTGGCCTTGGGCACTGCCAGGGGTTCAGGGGCAGCCACAGCTGCTCTGGGCAGTCACGAGTTCCTGTCACAGTAAAACATTTCCAGCTCTACATTTCAAGACAAATCTGAGGCTGAAAACCCCTTGGATGTGTCGTTCCCACTGGAAAAATCAACGCCTTAAAGACAAGGAGGATTGAATGAAGGAGATTCTGCAGTTCACTGGGTGACAAACGAGTGAACACAACGTGGCCTCAGGTGTCTCACAGGTTGCTCCTGATGATGTGAACTAATTATTCCACATCCAAGTCCTTTAGCCTAGAGATAAACAAAAAGTCCTCATCCATCTCTTCTTTTCCAGTTCCACTGCTCCCTCCTCTTTTCCAGCATGAAAGCAGTGGAAGAAAAACTTGCTCTCTGGAGCTTACAGTCATTTTATCCCCCACCAAACACTGACCTTGATGTGAACTAATTAGGATGGCAATAGATTATTAATACGAGTGGGTAAGGTGAAGTTTTGTCAGTACAAAAGAGGCCTTTGAAGATAACAGCCATTTCCACTTTGATGATGCCATCCCAAGTGCTCAGAAGAAAGCACATAAACTAATAAAGGAGGATTCATCCAGGGGCACCGAGTCAGCCCCCAAACCCTTATTCAGGATGGCAAATGAAAATCTGCTTGGATTCTTTTAAATCCCACCACAGATCAGGATTAAAAACAACTTTTGGTAATGAGCAGATCTCTGATGATCTAAAGACACCCTGGCTCATTTGACTGAGGAATTAAGTGACATTTCAAATGCAACCTTCAAACTTGAACAGCTGAGGTCACCTTGAGAGAAGTGCTGCTGGATGAAACCTCTCTCCAGAGTGCAGCTTTGATTTACAAGGGGAGGTAAGGTCTTCTCCACGTGAACATCTATTTGTACAGACAGTTTCACTCAGAACCATGCACAGATTGTGTTGTAAAAGGTAACTGAGGAGCTGTTGCTCGTTATGGTCCTAAACTAAACCAGACTTGTTGAAAACTCTCCTGAGGGATCTGCTCCCTGAAACTCTCAGCCTGATTTGAGGAGATCTGCACAACCCAGATGGAAAATGAGTGGAGCCCAGAAGCAGGTGCTGAAAGCCTCAGCTCAGTGCCTTGTCAGGGGCATTCAGGCCAGAAATCCATTTAAAATGCCACTGAAGAAATGCTTTGCTTCGTCTCCGAAACCCCTCGGCACTTGGAGAGCAGCTGAGGAATGCAGCAGCCCCTTCCACCCCACCCATGGCCACAGCAGGTGACAGCAGGACCTGTCCCCTGGGCCAGCCTGGAGCAGAGAGGCTGCAGGGGCACAGCCAAGGGGAGAAGGATTGGAGGAAGGTAAGGACTCATCTCCACCTTCAACCTTTTGCAACAGCTGTGGGCTCAGGGTTCAAGACATGCACTGGGTCCAGCTCAGCTGGAACATCTGCTCTGCTGGACACATGGAAATGTGCTCTGGATTTCATGGAATATCCTGAGTGGGAATAAACCCACAGGGATCATCAATCCAACTCCAGGTTGTGCCCAGACCCCCAACAACCCCACCCTGGGCACCCCTGGCAGCTCCTGGAGCTGTGGCAGCCTCGGGGCCGTGCCCATTCCCTGGGGAGCCTGGGCAGTGCCAGCACCCTCTGGGGGAAGAGCCTTTCCGTAAAATCCACCCTCAATCCCTCCTGGCACATCTCCAGCTGCTCTCTGGGTGCTGTCCCTGCTCAGAACAAGCTGGCTCTAAGTCTGAAGGGGAAGGGAACAGAAGCTTTGAGGGTCAAAGGGCTCCACTCTGGTGTTTCTGAAGGTGACAAAGTGAAGAAAAATCAGCCCACACAGAATCCCTTCAGTGTCCTTCCAAGGTGCCAAAAGTGACAGCCCTGAAGAAGCAGGCAGAGGGCTGAGAATGCTCAGGGGTCAGCCAGAAATGCTCTGGACACAGACCCTGAATCAGGGTGCTCGGGGCAGGGGCTGCCCCAAAAAGGGGATTCACCTGTGCTACCTGTCAGTGATACCTGGGGGCAGCTGCTGATGTCACTTGTGTCACACCTGGACACAACCCTGCCCCTTCTCCTGGAGCTTTTCCTGTGGGGAACCTGGGACAACCACACAGAATCCCAGGATCCCTGAGGCTGGCAAAGCCCTCCCAGCCCAGGCAGTGCCAGCTGTGCCCCATGCCCACCTTGTCCCCAGCCCAGAGCACTCAGTGCCACCTCCAGCCCTGCCTTGGCCACCTGCAGGGATGGGCACTGCCAACCTCCCTGGGCAGCCCCTGCCAAGGCCTGAGCACCCTTTCCATGGGCAAATTCCTGCTGCTGGCCCAGCTGAGCCTGCCCTGGCCCAGCCTGAGGCCGTTCCCTCTCCTCCTGTCCCTGTTCCCTGGAGCACAGCCCGACCCCCCCGGCTGTCCCCTCCTGGCAGGGACTTGTGCAGAGCCACCAGGTCCCCCCTGAGCCTCCTTTTCTCCAGGCTGAGCCCCTTTCCCAGCTCCCTCAGCCCCTCCTGGGGCTCCAGCCCCTTCCCCAGCTCCCTTCCCTGCCCTGGACACGCTCCAGCCCCTCCAGGGCTCTCCTGCAGGAGCCAGAACTGGACACAGCCCTGGAGCACAGAGGGACAATCCCTGCCCTGCTTCCCTAAATTCTATGTCCTTCCATCCCTCTCCCGATCCCTGGTTTGTGTGCAGGGAGGTGTGAGCAGCCAGGGTGGAGTGAGGAATAACAGCGTGGAAGGAAAGTTGTAATCCTGTAGAGAAAAGAAGTGTCAACACATGTCAAATGTTGCAAAATGTCCCGGTGTGGAAGAAATACAGTAATTCCCAGTCTTAACCAACAAAGTGCTGTTGTTTTGCCAGGCTGAGGAAGATTTCTTTGATGGAATGGGAAATGTTGGATGTTTTATACAAATAAGAGTTTCACTTTCTGTATTAAACAACTTCAAAATTGACCTTTAGCTACCAAAAAACTGACCTTTAGCTCCCAAAAACTTCTGGATTTGAAGAGTCCAGATTGCTAAAATCTCTTTTTCAAACACAACCCCGTGACCAGCCTGTCTGCCCCGAAATATCCTGTAAAATTCTTGTTCTCCCTTAGCAATTCTGAACCTCTGAGACATCAGAAAGCTTTTAGAAACTCAGCTGAACACATCTGAACTGCCCCCAAGGTGCTGAGCAGAGCAGTTCTGGGCAGCTGTGGCAAGGAGAGCCCCAAGTCATCACTATGATTAAAAGGAACTTTTTCCCGTTTCAGGAACGATCTCAAAGCTAAACACAATCTTGATATGTAAGCAAATATTATTTAAATAAGGGTAAGAGCAAATATTTTTATGTTTAATGTAAAAATCCAACGCAGTGGCAAAAAACCAAGGTTACTGTTGATTATATTGGTGATTTGGTCAGGAGGGAAAAACTTCAAAAATTGAAGTATTATTGTCGATTTAATTTTTTTTAATATCTCCATTTCCACAATAAAAAAAAAAAAAAAACAACAAAACAAACCAGCAACATTTAGAAACAATTAGTTTGAATTCATCTAGAATTATACATTTGCTGGTGTTGTTTTGCAGTTGTTGTTGCTTTGAGGCCGCCAGAGAAACAGAACAACAGAAAAAAAAAAAAACCCTTTGTTTATTTGTGCAGCTCTTTCATCTGTTCCAATTAAGATGTTGCATTACTCATTTTTTCCCCACTGCCATCCCAAAATGATTTGGGAGCTGTGTTGGCACCTCCTGCCAGAGAATTCAATAGGAAAGGCTCCATCCCCCTGTCCTCCAGCAGCTCTTCCCCATCCTCACCCTCTCTCTGAGCCAGGCTGAACTTCCAGAAACGCCGAGCAGGAGACAGGAGGAGGCAAAGCCAGACAATTACCCCGGCCAATGCTGGAAGGATTTGGGCCCCGAGGCAGAAATGCTGTTTGGGAAGGCTGAAGGAGCCTTTCCTGCTCTCCACCAGCCCAGCAGTGCTGGAGAGTGGCCACCACTGGACTGGGAGCGAGGTTTGGAGGAGAGAACACGGATAACATCGAGCTCCTGTCTGCCTTTCTCACCTCGGGGCCTTTTTCCTGGGTGCTGGAACAAAGGCGTGGAAGTACCTGCAGCAGGAGCTTTGCCATCTGTCTTTGTGTTCACTCCTCCCTGAGTTAATCCTGCATTTTCCTCTCCCGGCAAGGTGCAAGGGCAGAGCCTCAGCTGGGCCAGTGAGGAGAGCAAAAAGTTGTGTTTTGCTCTAATTCTGACCTTCTTCCATTTGGCTGCAGGGTAGAGGTGCCTCACTCTCCTTTTTCCCTCCCTACTCTGCCGCTCAAGAAGAGGTTTTGGGGCAAAGAATGGAGGCTGCAGCAAGAATGACAAAGGCAGAGAACCCCAGGATCACTAAGGTTGGGAAAGATCTCCAAAATCATCGAGTCGCAGCTGTGCCCTGTGGCCACCGTGTCCCCAGCCCAGAGCACTCAGTGCCCCCTCCAGCCCTGCCTTGGCCACCTGCAGGGATGGGCACTGCCACCCTCCCTGGGCAGCCCCTGCCAAGGCCTGAGCACCCTTTCCATGGGCAAATTCCTGCTGCTGGCCCAGCTGAGCCTGCCCTGGCCCAGCCTGAGGCCGTTCCCTCTCCTCCTGTCCCTGTTCCCTGGAGCAGAGCCCGACCCCCCCGGCTGTCCCCTCCTGGCAGGGACTTGTGCAGAGCCACCAGGTTCCCCCTGAGCCTCCTTTTCTCCAGGCTCAGCCCCTTGCCCAGCTCCCTCAGCCCCTCCTGGGGCTCCAGCCCAGCTTCCCTACAAGAACAGATTAAATGGAAAAATCTGCCCGGGACAGGTGTGCACCCCCTGCTTCCCTCTGCCACCAGCTCAGCACCAGAAATGACAAAACAGAAAGGGCAGGAAAAAGTTCTTAACACCTCTAAGACACCTGTGCTGCAGGACTGGAGGAGAAAGTGGCTGAAGGGAGACCACGAGGACAAGGATGCACAACCAAGGCAAAGATCTGCTATTTCATCTAAACCTACCCTCAATCTGAAGCCGTCCCCCTTTGTCCTGTCACTCCATTCCTCGTAAATAACCTCTCTCCATCTCTCCCTTCAGGTCTGTAAATATATTTTCCCCCACAGAAAAGAGGGATATGCTCCATCCCAGCCTGAGGAGACAGCACTCCCTCAGTCCTCCATTTATTTTTTTTTCTTTTCTCCTCCTTCTGACGTGAAAAATCAGCGGGATGACAGCCTTTGGTGGAGATGTGTGCAACAAGGCCCTCATTGTCTCAGACAGGTGTGAGATTGGGGTTGACTCAGTGCCAGGAGCCCGGGTATCAGCGCCAGCCCTGGGAGCTGCAAACACCCTGCAACCCTCCCGTAATCCCGCTGCAGCCAGCCAGAGACTCAACAATTTAAGGCTTAAGACACACACACACAACATAAATCAGAGGGGGATGTACCAGCCAAGCGTCAGCTCCTTGGGCAGATGCCTGCAGACCGTCTGTGCTCATCAGCCCCGGCCTCTCGCGCTCATTGGAAACATTTAGGGTTTTTTTTCTCTCTAAAGATGAGAGGCTGGGTGGAGCAGCCAGCTCAGACACATTTCCATTTGCCCTATCTTGCCCCAACAGCCCTCCTCTGCTTGCTTTCTGGAGGCAGCTCGGCTCGTAAAGTCTCTTTATTCGGAGTGCAGGAGGGAAGGAATTACATCTCGGGGAAATGTTTAATGTACAAATACAAAAATCACATGGACGTGCCCTCGGTAGGCACCACCCTCCTGAAACAAAACTGTGCCCTGCCATGGGAGTTTGGGAGCTTCTGAACATGATCAAACATGCACAGGGATTAGCACAGTTGTTTGTCTTTCTTTCTTTTTCTTTCTTTCTTTCTTTCTTTCTTTCTTTCTTTCTTTCTTTCTTTCTTTCTTTCTTTCTTTCTTTC
>WAAE01000067.1:39631-54456 GCA_013400495.1 Nicator chloris
TTCCCTGCCCTGGACACGCTCCAGCCCCTCCAGGGCTCTCCTGCAGGAGCCACAACTGGACACAGCCCTGGAGCACAGAGGGACAATCCCTGCCCTGCTCCTGCTGGACACACAATTCCTCATCCAGCCCAGGGGCCAGTGGCCTCTTGCCCCCCTGGGCACCCCTGGGCTCATGTCCAGCCCCTGTCACCAGCACCCCAGGGCTTTTCCTGGACATTCCCACTTTTCTCCTTTTCAAGTGAACACAAGTGCCCACTTTTACGCTGTGTGGCAGAGCAGCTCCTGTTTGCTGGTGGATTCTTTCCCCCACGAACTAATTAATCCTGAATTCAAATTTGCCAACCGTTTTGCATGGAAAATATTTTTGCATGCTCATATTTATGTAGCTTTCAAGGATATCAAAGGCACTGTGCTTTGGAGCAGTTATTCACAGGTTGCAGAATGAGGAGCATTGTTTGGACGTGGGAATTGCAAAATGAAATCCACCTTTATGCAATGAGAGCTGATAGCACCACCAGTGCACCTCTTGCTCAGCCAGCTGTAAATCATCACCCCAATAAAATCACAAGTTACCTTTCACTCAGTGTTGTCTTTCCTATGGGCCAGAGGATGCAGCAATTTTCACGAATTTTTTTTTTCATGCAAAGGAATTTTGGTTTCTTTGGTTTCTGCTGGTATTAATCACCTGAATTAAATTTGCAAGAAGCTGAGAGAGCCCAAATTGGCCAAGTGATATGTAAAATAATTGATAAATGTAATTAAACATGCAAAAGGCCAAGAAGAAGTGGGATTGTTCAGCCTGGACAGGAGAAGCTTTGGGCTGAGCTCAGGGTGGCCTTGCAGGGCCTGAAGGAGCCCCAGCAAAGATGCAGAGAGACAATTGCCAAGGGCTGCAGGGCCAGGACACAGGGAATGGCTTGCCAGTGCCAGAGGGCAGGGCTGGCTGGGATCTGGGGCAGGAATTGTTCCCTGGCAGGGGGGGCAGCCCTGGCACAGGGTGCCCAGAGCAGCTGTGGCTGCCCCTGGATCCCTGGCAGTGCCCAAGGCCAGGTTGGCCATTGGGGCTTGGAGCAGCCTGGGACAGTGGGAGGTGTCCCTGCTTGTGGAACTGGATGATCCTTGAAGTCCCTTCTAAATCCAAGCAATTGCTGACTGAGGATGGAAACTCCAATAGTTTCTGCTTCCAATTATTTCTATTTCCATCCCATTTTTGTGTACCTGACCGAAGACATTCCAAACATCTCTTTGGGTAAATATCCCTGAGAGTTCCTGAAGCTGAGCACCAAAGCATGGAAGCTCCCAGAATCCCTGATGCTGAACTGAGCATTTTGCCCCACACAGACAAACCAGAGAAACCTCTGACACAGACCTGGGGATTTCTTGTTGGAATTCAAACCCAACCTGAGAGCAAACCCACGATTCCTTAATGACCCTCTTCAATATCCTTTTGGTTTTTTGATGCTTCTAAGAGTGGAGTTGCACAAATAGGCTGGGAATGGTGAGATGGAGCCCATTTGATTATCTAATGTGCACTTCCCCAGGTCATTGATTGCCTCCTCCAGCACATCCCAGCCCATTGTTCCTCACCTGTGAACAATCCCCGATTGTTGGGGTCACAATAGGCTGAATACACAGGGCAAACTCCGGAGGAGTTTGCTAAGGGTGTTGTGTGTACTCAGCCACATAAAAGGAGCCCTGTGAGCACTGGCACCACCTGAGGGAACGATCCTGGTTGATGCAATGTCCTGTTAAAGGCCTGGTGGAGGAGGCTTTGAAAGGAGCCCCCCAAGTCGGTGGTAAATCCCAGAATTAAGGCTGGAAAAAACCTCCAGGATCATGTGCCTGATGCCCACCTAGCCCAGAGCACTGAGTGACACCTTCAGATCTTCCTTGGACACCTCCAAACCTCCCTGGGCAGCCTCTTCCAAGGCCTGACTGCCTTTTCCAGGAAGAGATTTTTCCTAATTATCCAACGAAACTTCCCCTGGAACAGCTTGAGGCTGTTTCCTCTCATCCTGTCCTTGTTCTCTGGGAGCAGAGCCCGGCCCCCAACAACAGCTCAAGTTTGGAAATGTTCAATTCAGAATTTGAGGGCAAAGAACACCTTCAATTACAAAATCCAAGTGGCATCTTCTGGCACCTGGGCAGCACCAGGTGGAGGAGAAACTGTTTTCAGTGGGTGTTTGTTTTTAGGGTAAGGAGCCCTTATTTATTAATTTCTTGTTTGTTTTATTTACCACGGAAGGTAATTTGAGCTCTGGTATCCAAACCTTGGTGTGTTCTGCCAAGAGGGGATTAGAGAGGAGAATGCTCTGGAAAGAAACTGAGTTTGTCTGTAAAGAACTCAGAGAGATTTCATTTACCAGAGTTTTGCAATCAGTGCTTTTAATCTTCCTCATGACTGGGACATTCAAAGGCCAAGAAAATGCTTTTAGGGCCAGTGAGGAACAACCCCAAACGTGAGAAAACCTCAAATTCTGAACGTTTGCCATCCAAACTTCAGAATCACGGAATGGTTTGGATCAGAAGGGACCTGCAAGATCTTTTTGTTCCAACCCCTGCCATGGGCAGGGACACCTTCCACTCTCCCAGGTTGCTCCAACCTGGCCTTGGACACTTTCAGGGACCCAGGGGCAGCCACAGCTTCTCTGGGAATTCTATTCCAGGGCCTCCCCACCCTCGTGTGGAACAATTCCTTCCCAATATCAGTTTAAAGCTGCCCTTGGGGCAGGCAGAGAGATTTACTTTAAACACCTCCAGGATGAGATGAGATTAGTCCTGGGAAAGAGCAGGGAGCCAGGCTGAGGTGTTTCCGTGGAAAAGGAAGAGCCCCAGGAGACAGAAATGGCCCCTGATGTGGAGTGAAAGATGCTACCCCAAAAATGAGGCAAAGATCAGGCAGAGGCTCCACCTTGGAGAGGCGAGAGAGATAAAGGAGAAAGGAGTGAGCCCAGGGAATTCTCTGGGAGAATCCTGGCACAAAATCCCTACCCTAGGTCAGAGTTCAGCTCCACTTTCCCAAGGACATAACAGAGAAGGGCTCAGGGAGTGGAAGGGGATCAAACCAAACAAACCACAAGGAATTGCTGTGCAAGTCCAAAACAGAGCTGGGAATACTTGTCCCTGCCTGCCAGCTCTGCTCTCAGGATCCATCAGTTCTCCCGTGGTAAAAGACATGGACTGATTAATGAAAATAAAACTCTGCCTGGGCATGAGCTGCCCAATTTTAGAGCTGCCTAAAGATTCAGGGAGAGGGTTTTCCAAAGGCAGGGAAAACCCTGGGGTCTGGTTTCTCCATGGTTTAGGTGCTTGGACACCTTCAAAAGTCCTCCTGAAACACCTTCCTGCTTCCTGAGTTTTTCCTAAATGCTCTGTCAAAAAATCAAACTCTCAATTATTTGGCTAAGAAATTATGAAACCAGTGTCAAAACATAGAACAAAATAGAGATCTCTCAACTTCTCTACTTGAAACCCAAGATTTCCTTTTTGTTATTTACAGTTATCCTTGAGGATGCTCCGTGTGGTGGGAATAACATGGCAAAAAAGCAGAAGAAAAATTGGTGGAAGTGGAGGTGTTGCTTGGGGACTGAGCACATATTTGTTGCTTTCTCTGGTGCTTTTTCAACCCCAGGAAGTGCCAGGCATTTGGAATATGAAGATTGGTATCTCAAATATATCGACACTTGGAAATCTTGCGGATTAACCACCATGACATAACTCTTTCCATTCGTTGATGGAAAAGCCAAACAATTTCAAGCCTTTTTTTTTTCTTTTGTTTTTCCCAAGCTGGATGTGAGGCTCTTGAGCAAGGCTGAGGCCCTGGAGCTGGGAATGCTGCCGGGAACACGGGCAGGTGTTGAGGGATTGGATCCTCACCTCGCTCTGCCCCGTGTGGGAGGGACAAATCTGTGGCTGAAGGGAAGGAATCCTGGAGGAGCCGGACAGATCCCGGTGCTGGAAAGGCAAGGGAGGCTCCAGCACAGGTGGGATTGATGCAGGGAATTGCTGAGGACCTGGAGGTGGAACTGAGAGTTTGCAGGGAAAGGTTTTATCTCGAGACTGAGATACAACAGAGGAAAGGGTCGAGACTCATGGAATCACGGAGTCGAGAAATCATGGAGTTGTTTGGGTTGGAAAGGACCTTAAAGATCATCCCATTCACACTCCTTGCCATGAGCAGGGACACCTCCCACTGCCCCAGGCTGCTCCCAGCCCCAATGGCCAACCTGGCCTTGGGCACTGCCAGGGATCCAGGGGCAGCCACAGCTGCTCTGGGCACCCTGTGCCAGGGCCTGCCCACCCTGCCAGGGAACAATTCCTGCCCCAGATGCCATCCAGCCCTGCCCTCTGGCACTGGGAAGCCATTCCCTGTGTCCTGGCCCTGCAGGCCTTGTCCCCAGTCCCTCTGCAGCTCTCCTGGAGCCCCTTCAGGCCCTGGCAGGGGCTCTGAGCTCTCCCTGCAGCTTCTCCTCTCCAGGGGAGCACCCCCAGCTCTCCCAGCCTGGCTCCAGAGCAGAGAGAGAAGATCCCCAACGTTCTCCTGCCTGTCCTGGAGAATTAAAGCTCCCTGGATGAAGGCAGTGGTGCAGAGAATTGATTGAATGGAAGCAAAGATGGGCCTGGAGAGCATCTCCTGGGCCCTGCAGCCCAGCCACACCTTGTGCTCTGCACTTACAGAGCAAAACCCATCTTCAACTCCATCGTTTTGTGTCTGAGAGCCCCTGGAAGACATCCAGGGCTGCTCTGATCCTTTGGAACCATCTCCTCATTTCCAGCCTGAATTCATTGACAATTTAGAGGAGAACAGCTTGTTCTGGAGCCAGCACCAAATGGTTCTGCTCCCTCCCTGCAGCTGAGCCTCTCTGCCATGGTTAGTGCCTGGAATTGTCCTTCCTCTCTTCCTTTCTTCTGGAAAACTGATCTGGCTCTGCCAACCCCTTCTTTGAATCAAGGCCTCGATCTCTCTGTGTATCCCACCTGTGCTGTTCTCCAATTGTTCTGCCTCAAGTTCCTCCCAGGGAAATCTCCCAGGAATAAAGGAGATTCCTAATGGAATTTAAAATTCCTAACTTAAATGGAATTTAAAAGGTAAAAGGGTTTTTAGGAAGTGTAAAGAAGTGTAAAGTGTAAACCTGGGCTGCTGCTGGGTGTCACCACCCCCGTGCTGTGTCACAGCTGATAAGGCAAAGGCTTGGCAGAGATCATCTGTGACAGTCAGCGAATTTTATCCCTGTCCAAATCAGTCTTTTGGGGAGGATCCAAATGGAATTACAGACTTTGGAAATCCAAGGGAAGACGTGGCTCCTGCTGTAAGGAGCCCCATTCAACAGGGGATGAAATGATGGAGTAAAAAAAATGATGTGGAGGGGCAGAGCCAAGAAAAAAAAAGGACAATATATTAATATATAATCATTCTCTAATAACTGCACATAATATTATTATAATAATATCTAATATTACGCACATCTTACTGGATCATGGAATGGTTGGGATTGGAAGGGACCTTAAAGATCATCCAGATTCAGGGCAGGGACACCTTCCACTGTCCCAGGGTGCTCCAAGCCCTGTCCAGCCTGGCCTTGGACACTTCCAGGGATCCAGGGGCAGCCACAGAGATGATCTTGAAAGTCCCTTCCAACCCAAATAACTTTATATTTCTATAAAACAGGAGGTTTACATCTGTATTTGTAGCAGGGAGGGGTGAAAAAGCAGGGATTTTTCCTCAGAGTGGATTTCCATGGGCCAGAACTCCAGAGGAATTGTTCTGTGTGTGCTAACCCAGCTCGTGTGCTCATCAGTTTGGATGCAAACTGGTTTGTGACACCACAAATGGCCACCAGGATGACTCTGCAGCTGATGGCACTTCAAGAGTGCTCCTGAAAAAGGAAAACTGTGGAAGTCACTGATGGAATTCTAGATCAGTATTATCTGCTGAGCAATAATTGCAAATCATGTCCTGCACTCTCAGGGAAAAGATATTTCTCTCTATAAAAATTCCCTTCTTTGATGGAGCCACTTGGAGCCCTGCCAGCTCCACAGGTTTGATGGGCAAAATATTTTGGGAAAGCATCCCTACTTCCACAAATTTCCTGTGGCTGTGGCACTGGAGCTCCAGGTCCCCACCATGGGGTGGCTTCAGCTCCTTCTTTTCCCCACACAAGAGCTTTCAGTGGCTGCTGGCATGGAAGAGAGTGGGAAGGAGGGAGATCATTTCCTCCTCCTCACCCAGAGAAGGATCCCGGTGGAAATTCCCACTCCAGGAGATGGAGGGGGATCCATTAAAGGGGATCTTCCCTGATCAGGATGGACATGACCCAGATGGTGGTGGGGGAAACCCTCTGGGGGTGGAGAGAACATCCAGAAGTGTTGGATCCAACCCCATCCGGGGCAGGAAGGAGCAGAGCCGAGAGGAGAAGTGCCAAGCTCAGGCAGCACCGGCTCAACATTCCAGGGGGTGTTTTTTGGGATGGAGAGGTTTTTGATCCAGTGGGAAGGGGATGATCTGTTGGGAAAGCACCATGTGCTGGGTGAGACACAGGGAGACACCAGAGTGTCCAAAGGGAACGGGAATATGTCACTTTTTAACCTGTGGCACAATGGGAAGAGCTGGGAATTCCCTGATGCTGGGAAGCTCTGGATCTGTTTGGGAGCTGCGAGCACACCAGTCCCAACGCCCTGAACCACCTGGAAACTGCATTTTCCAGCAGCAAAGTGTGGGGGCAGAGTGACAACCCCATCAAATCCCTTCTGAAACGCTGCAAATGCTTCTGATTCTACTAATGCACACCATATGAAGCGAAATTAAAAATGGAAATATTAAAAACTGGGGCTTGATGCAGGCGGAGAGGGAACAAAGCTGTTGTAATTCCCCGGTTTCAGTGCTGCCCTTGGCTCTCCTCCTGCTTTTCACTGGTTCCTGGGAACCCTGATAAACCCAGGCTGTGTTTTTTGTCCAAGATCCCGATAGCAAGGACCTTGAAATGTCTCTTAAACAAAGTGTGGTGCACCTGGAAGAAGACAAAAGCCTGGCTCGTAACAAAATAATCCCTCAGTCCTCGTGTTTGGTGTTAATTCAAAGGGCTGAGCTTGAAATGATATCCCTTGCTTTGCTTTCAGGGCTAATTCTTCCCTTCAAGAGCTGTCAGCAATTTTATTCCAGCCTCTCGTTTCCAGGGATTTTAGATTTGGTCATAAAAGTGGGAAACTGAACATCTAAGGTTACAAGATTTGCTTTAAAAAAAGCAAACTCAGGTATTTTAAGGTTATCAAAGCCTAAAAAAGAACCAGAGTTGTAGCTTAAAGTGATTATTTGTTTTCCTTATAGAAAAAAAGCTTGATTTATTTTTCAATAAGTAATTAATAAATCCCCAGGTGAAAACTTCCAAACAGTTGGAAAATAGTGCAGAATATTCAAGGCCAGGTTGGATGGAACTTGGAGCAACCTGGACCAGGGGAAGTGTCCCTGGTTGGTTTTAAGGTTCTTTTCCAACCCAAACCATTTTGGGTTCTATGATTCTGTGAACTTTTTTTGGGCTAATTAAAAAAAAAAAAAAAGTTATTTAAATTATTGCACATTTTTGGATGATAGTCCTAACCCCATTTATTTATGCAATTTATTAACTCCACATCACTGCCTCCACAAGAATCTTCTGGGCCTGAATTTTCAAACATTTCTTTTGGCCCCACAAAAAATTCTGCTGTAAAAGAACCTTATGCTCATATTTTTTGGAATTACCCACTCTGGTTAATTTTAACTGCTGTAAAATTAGGAATTGGGGATTTAATGTCTGGTCTAGGGCTGGTGTTGGGAGAAACTCAACCTTAATACATAGACAGATATATTTATATTTATTATAAATATAAATTTAAATTTATATATATTAAATTTAAATTTAGAGCTTCTCAAGGCTCTAAACCCCTCAGCACAGCTCACATGGCTCTGCCTGTTTTTTTTTTCCCTCTGCACAAAGGAAGGGGTGAGTTGAGGTCGGAATCTCCTTTTTCTGTGCGTGGAGGTCAAATCCTTTGACATTTTACACTCGGTTCTGGCACGAAGTAATCTCTCAACTGAAACCATGTGGTGGGAGCTTTTCCTCCCCTCCTGTTCCCCTTTGGTCTGGGAATTGGCCATGGCTAAAACTTCCAAGGGAACAGGTGGATGTGGCTCCCTCCTTGTGATATGAAAGAAGCAGAAAACTCGATTAAAGCAATTTATGGGCTCTGAATTCAACTCTTCACGTGGATTTGTATCCGTGACACAAAAGGTTTTCTTCTCCCGTTCAAGACTTGTTAAAATAGGAAATTAAAAATTACCCTCCATCCTTTTCTAGCTGAAAACCTCAACAAATAAACAGTGGTTTAGTGGCATGGCAACCTGCCCCTTGCAATCCAAGAACTGCTCTGAATGTCTATTTTTATTTTTTTTTAAGATGACTGAGTTTGGATGAGTGGAGGATCAACTTGTGGTTCCTCCTGGTGGGAGTTAAAGCAAAATTCTGGGATACTGCTTGGAATTTAACAATGGATGGGGGTTTGGTCTTATAAAAAGCACTTTGTGCTCTCTTCAGTGAGAAATGCTTCAGGATGCAAAATGGGCAGGAAGGTGTGAAATGGGATGTTCAGAATTGTTTTGGTTTTCATGGAATCACAGAATCCCAGACCAGTTTGGGTTGGAAGGGATCTTAGACATCCCTTTGTTCCATCCCCTGCCATGGCAGGGACGCCTCCCACTGCCCCAGGCTGCTCCCAGCCCCAATGGCCAACCTGGCCTTGGGCACTGCCAGGGATCCAGGCGCAGCCACAGCTGCTCTGGGCACCCTGTGCCAGGGCCTGCCCACCCTCACTGGGAACAATTCCTGCCCAAGATCCCAGCCAGCCCTGCCCTCTGGCACTGGGAAGCCATTCCCTGTGTCCTGGCCCTGCAGCCCTTGGCAATTGTCTCTCTCCATCTTTGCTGGGGCTCCTTCAGGCCCTGCAAGGCCACCCTGAGCTCAGCCCAAAACTTCCCCTGTCCAGGCTGAACAATCCCAATTCTCCCAGCCCCTCCTTCTCCCTGCCCTCCCTTGTTTTGGAGACCTCTGCTCTGAAACTGAATAAACAAAAATAATGATAATAAGAAATGAAATATCCCAGCTCACACTGGAGATCAACCCTAACCCAACAACACTTTGATCACCAAGGGAAAAATGATGGTCCTGGAGCTTTTTTGCACCCCATCCCTTTTTTCCTGATGTGATAACATGACCCTGAAAAGATGAGCCCTGAAAGTTAAAAGGTGATGATGGCAACAGACAAATGAGAGGGGCTTGAATTTGAGGCTTCAATTTGGGGTTGATTTTCCTGATACCCACTGCCAACCTCAACAATTCCATCCTCAGTGGACGACACACCTTTGGGAGGGAAAGTGGAACCACGAGGAGAGGAGAATATCCAGGAGGAAACATCCATGGCTGAGCTACATCCACAGGTGAAACACATTAAATCCTGTTTGAAACAGCAAAGCCCAGCCACCTCCTACAACAATTCCAGGAGGGAGCAGCTGGATCCAGGGCCCAGCATGAAAAACCTGTCAGGATTTGAAGAGAGACGGGACCACTGGGAGACATCTTAAAACACGATTTATTGCCTCGGTCTCCAGGAGTGAGAAGGTCTTCACCCCATACGCCAGGAGTTCGTGGTCAGTGGTCACAAGACCACAGGTTACAGGGGTTTTAAAGGTTTATTAGCCAATAATCTACTGCCACACAGATCGTTTTAACTTCCACACCAAGAGCTAATTAAACTGTATCACGTCCTGCCGCAACGCGGGCTTTTTAAATTAAGTCATACAGTGACACACCATCCTCCAGAACTGCGCCTTAAAACTTCTTATTACCTTTGTAACTGCTTCTATATCTTAACTTTAAAGCTTTAAAACTTTCCACTACCTAGCTTAATGTGTCTCTGCTTAAACTACAAGTTAGTTTCACTATCAAGATAGTTTTATTGTTTCATATTATTCATTTTTTTTGTACTTGTAGGCACTTTGCTTGTTAAATAAACAGTGTTTTCTGCTTTTTTCTAAGGAGATTTTTTTTTCCCAGACCAGTTGGAAGAAGAGCTATTTAAGTCCACTTCCCAGAGGAACTCCATTCAGAGTTTTCTTCCCAAATTTGCCCTAAACCACGACAACTACAAACCCACATTCTTGCTTATGGTCTCTAAAGCTGAGATGCCAGATAAGGTTCCAAGCTGGAGGATTCTGTTTCATCTGAGCCTGGGAGGACGTCAGGCTCATGAGTGACCCTTTTGCAGGTTTTAATTCCAACAAAACCCCCTGGAAAACCACCAGACACAGAAATACCTCCAAAGCAGCCTGTCCTAAGAAAGTCTCAGCACTCAGAGGTAATTTTGGGAGGATGAAGCACTTTGCAAAGCTCTGTTTGCTGCTGCCTTCCTGGGAGAGGTCAAAGCAAGGTTTTGACAGAATTTCCCTCATTCTTGAGCACACTCATGGACAAATATCCATTGGGAAATACACCAGGAACAACGCCTGGCTTTGCAAGACAACAATGGCTCTGCAGGAGTTACGAGGCAAACAAAACCCATGAGCTGTGCGGATGCTGGGGAGACACAGAATGGGTCCCTTAAAACCTGCCAGGCTTCCCAAAATTCCCAAATTAAAACATCCAGGCTTCCCAAAATCCAAACATCCATTGGGAAGCCCCACTTTTCACTCCTTAAAGGCTCTCACATGTCAAAGCTCTCCAAAGAAAGCCAAGAAGAAATGGAAGCAGAGCAGGGCTGTGAGCCCTCGTAGGCCGTGGGGTGGAGGTGGGCGAGTGAAGGGAGGATTCGAATGGCCCCCTTAACGCCCGCCAGGCCTCCCAAAATCCAAACATCCCTTGGGAAGCCCCACTTTTCACTCCTCGGACGCTCGCCCATGTCGGAGAGCGCGTAGATCTCCGGGGTCGCCGTGGAAGCAGAGCAGGGCTGCGAGCCCCCATGGGCCATGGGTTGGAGGTGGGCGAGTGAAGGGAGGATTCGAATGGCCCCCTTAACGCCCGCCAGGCCTCCCAAAATCCAAACATCCCTTGGGAAGCCCCACTTTTCACTCCTCGGACGCTCGCCCATGTCGGAGAGCGCGTAGATCTCCGGGGTCGCCGTGGAAGCAGAGCAGGGCTGCGAGCCCCCATGGGCCATGGGTTGGAGGTGGGCGAGTGAAGGGAGGATTCGAATGGCCCCCTTAACGCCCGCCAGGCCTCCCAAAATCCAAACATCCCTTGGGAAGCCCCACTTTTCACTCCTCGGACGCTCGCCCATGTCGGAGAGCGCGTAGATCTCCGGGGTCGCCGTGGAAGCAGAGCAGGGCTGCGAGCCCCCATGGGCCATGGGTTGGAGGTGGGCGAGTGAAGGGAGGATTCGAATGGCCCCCTTAACGCCCGCCAGGCCTCCCAAAATCCAAACATCCCTTGGGAAGCCCCACTTTTCACTCCTCGGACGCTCGCCCATGTCGGAGAGCGCGTAGATCTCCGGGGTCGCCGTGGAAGCAGAGCAGGGCTGCGAGCCCCCATGGGCCATGGGTTGGAGGTGGGCGAGTGAAGGGAGGATTCGAATGGCCCCCTTAACGCCCGCCAGGCCTCCCAAAATCCAAACATCCCTTGGGAAGCCCCACTTTTCACTCCTCGGACGCTCGCCCATGTCGGAGAGCGCGTAGATCTCCGGGGTCGCCGTGGAAGCAGAGCAGGGCTGTGAGCCCCTGTAGGCCGCGGGGTGGAGGTGACCAAGCGGGGCAGGATCAGAATGGGCACCTTAACCTTTCAAGCTTCCCAAATTCCCAAATTCAGACATCCAGGCTTCCCAAAATCCAAACATCCATTGGGAAGCCCCACTTTTCACTCCTTACAGGCTCTCATGTGTCAAAGATCTGCAAGGAGAGCCCCGAAGAGAAGCCCAGCAGGGCTGTGAGGCCCTGTAGGCCGCAGGGATGGAGGTGGGCGAACCAGGGGAGTTTTTCGGGTACTTACCCTGAATCTGACTCTGAGGCTGAGGGTTAAAAGCTGTGCTGTGGTTCAAGGAGGCTCGAGGGTTGGGTGTGGGGGCTGGGTGGTGTGGGCTGACCCTCATGGCCGTGCGACGCAACTGCTCCAGCTCGCTCAGGCGCTCAGAAAAGGACAAGCTGCCGGGCTTTGTCTGCTCATCTATTTTCTGCCGATGTCCTAGTGTGGGAGGGGGGGGAAAAAGATCAGAAAAGCTCACTTGGTACATGAGGTCGGTTGGTTTTGGTTTATTTTTCTTTTTTTTTTTTTCCCCCCCTTGTTTTTGCAACCCCTGATCTGCCGGTGAAGGTCCTAATCTGGGACTGTCTGAAATGAAAATGAAATTGCCTCTCAGGCGTTGCAATCTCATCGTGGGGCAGCCTGAGATGTGCCCTGGGCTGAAGAACCAGAGCCACTGCAAATTTCAGGGCCTTTCTACCCTTCCCACGGTTTCTGAAAGGGGGAAACGGCCCCTGGGCTAAACCTGCACTGGGATAACTCCTCAAAAATTCAATCCTGGGTTGTCACCAGGGCCATAGAATAACAAACCAAATCACATCCTGCTATTGGATTCTTGTGCAATGGTTTTATGGACAGGAATGGGAAATAAACACCGGCAGAACTGAAATTGATAATGAGGTTTATCTTGGTGGCACTGGGAGCTTCAGGAACGTGAGGTCCCCTCACACACTCAGCTCTAAGAGAGGAAATGCTGAATTTAGAGCGTCAGCCATGGCACAGGGGACTTGGCATGGCCATGTGGGGATTACAGGGCCCAGCACTTCCCAGAGCAGCCCTTGGAGCACAGTCCCCATGAAGCTCCAGGGCTGGAAGGAGACAGGGAAGGTCCCAGAGAGCCAGGACAGCATCAGGACACATCCAGATTCAGCTGAAAAGACTAAGGTGAAACATTTCTACTTTCCACTGCCCCAGGCTGCCCCAAGCCCCAGTGTCCAACCTGGCCTTGGGCATTGCCAGGGATCCAGGGGCAGCCACAGCTGCTCTGGGCACCCTGTGCCAGGGCCTGCCCACCCTCACAGGGAACAATTCCTGCCCAAGAGCCCAGCCAGCCCTGCCCTCTGGCACTGGGAAGCCATTCCCTGTGTCCTGGCCCTGCAGCCCTTGGCAATTGTCTCTCTCCATCTTTGCTGGGGCTCCTTCAGGCCCTGCAAGGCCACCCTGAGCTCAGCCCAAAGCTTCTCCTGCCCAGGCTGAACAATGCCAGCTGTGGCAGCCTTTTCACAGGTACTGGCCCTGAGGCTGCCAGAGCTCCAGGAGCCTTTGGACAGCGCTGCCAGGGATGCCCAGGCTGGGATTGTTGGGAGGTCTGGGCAGGGCCAGGGGCTGGACTGGGTGATCCCTGGGGGTCCCTTTCAGCTCAGGATGCTCCATGATTCTATTCTATGATTCATTCCATGATTTCTGCACATTGGATTTGTCTCAGGACATCAGCTGCCTCATGGATCTTCGTGCCTTATCTTTTGTCCTTCTTTCCATCAGACACTGTTGTCCTGCCAGGAATGCAGCTCAAATCTCCAGCCCAGAGGTCAAACATCTTCACTTTTCTACTTGTTCCCTTGAAGAAACAGTGGATCTTGTGACAAAAAAAGTGGGAATGGCCTTAAGGTAATGGAAGGCAGGGCTGGATGGGCTCTTGGGCGGGAATTGTTCCCTGGCAGGGTGGGCAGGCCCTGGCACAGGGTGCCCAGAGCAGCTGTGGCTGCCCCTGGATCCCTGGCAGTGCCCAAGGCCAGGTTGGCCATTGGGGCTTGGAGCAGCCTGGGGCAGTGGGAGGTGTCCCTGCCATGGCAGGGGGTGGAATGGGATGATCTTTTAGGTCTTTTCCAACCCAAACCATTCTACGATTATATAAAAAGTAGGCATTAATTTATTTTTTTTATCTACTGTTCCTTATTCCACACTGCCCCCCTTAGCATTTAATGCAGAAACATTCCTAAAAATCTGACTCTCAATGTTCAGTATCGCTGAATAAACAGCAAAAAGTTCTCTGCAGAACCCTGCAGGCCCCTTCCTCTACAGAGAACTCTTTCAAGCCACCCTGACAGCTCAATCGAGACACAGGCCCATTTTATGCATTAAAAGGAAAATGTGCATTTAAAAGCAGTTCCCAGTAGCTGCATTTCTAAAATTAAATTTTATAACTCCTCTTATGGTTCCAAATCTCAGTGGCTCGGCATTTCTTCCCCTTGCCAGGCCCTTTGGCACAGCTTGAACTGTCTCAGATTCCACACTGTGCTGTAAATTATCCCAAGGGGAGGGGGAGGAATTAAAATATAAAAAGACATATTATATAGCAGTGGTTTCATCATTAAAGACACCCATTAGGCCTTCAACAAAAAAACAGAAATAAAAAAGGAGGGGAGAAGCAAAGAGAGATGAAAAGGACTTTTATCTGACGTTCTGGTTGGTCGGGAGCAAACGCTGCATTTGTCAGCAGAGAAACGCTGGAAGTTCCTCAAGCCTTGGGCTCCTGACCCTGGATGTGAACGCCAACATGTGGAGTCACACAAGATGTGTAAAATACCTCATCCATGGGGATTATTTTAAGCTCCAGCAGGCTCAACCCAGAGCTGGCAGAGCCAAGAGCCACATCCTTCCAACTCCAGCCCCACGCTGGCATTTATTCCTGATTTCAGATTCTCCTCGGACATCTCCTGCTTTGAAAGGAGTGCAGGAGGCCCAAGTCTGACCCCCTGTGACCTCCCCTTCCCCTCCCACCTCTCCTGAACCCTGCAGTGCCAGGCTGCTCCCATGCTGGTGGGAGGATCTCAGATCTCACAGAATCCC
>WAAE01000068.1:0-20347 GCA_013400495.1 Nicator chloris
ATAAACACCATGAAGTAAAAATATAAATAATATAATAAAATACATAGCCAATTTTTTGTCTGATAATAAATACATTTATTAGGACCATTCCCCAAAATGTAAGGCCAAACATTTAAATGGAGATTTAAATTCTTATCAGCTGCAGAGCCATATACAAAGATGACAGATCATGATGTTTACAGGACAAATATGGACAGGCAGCATGCCATTTTCCATTGTTTGAATTCAAGGCTTTCAGATTCATAAGTCTCAGTGGTATTGCTGCTATGACTAATCCAACATGTCAAGTAGTTCTTTCTCATTATTTGCTTCAAGAAAGTTCCCACTATCTTCTTTAAAACAAGCAAGTTGCAACAAAGTTTGGGCTGGGTTTTTTTGTTGTTTTGTTTGTTTGGGTTTTTTCCCTATTCTAGGTGCCAGCTGGACAGAGCTTAGCACAGATGCTGAATATTTTGTTGTTCCTCAGGAGAGAGATGTCCCTTCAGACAATAACCTTGATCTAAAAGCAAAGCAATGTAAATATTGGTACACACTCCTCTCTCTCTACAGATTTGATGCATAGTCCAACTCCTCATGATGATAAGGCCTGTTCTGTGGGGGTTCAGAAGTATTTCTACACATGGACCACCAGGATGTGACTTTAAATTAAAAAAAGTTCACAGATGTGACCATATCACTGCATTTCTGTTTGAAGTTTTCCTCTTACCTTTCACGTCAAGGATGAGAACATCTTTGAGCAGAACTGCAAAAAAACCCAAATTCCTGATTACAAGGACCTAGAAATTACTTTTGCAGGCAGATGTAATCTTGTAATAGCCAAAATCTTAAAACTAAAACCGTTGCCTTAATATCCATTGTAAGATTTTAAAACACTTGTAGAACGCTGCATTCCAAGTGGCTCCATTCCCAAGCCACGGGCAGATCACCCAGCAAATCAACTGCTATGATGACAGTGGTCTTCCAACTCAAAATCCAACCCCTTTATTTTATAGAAACATTACTTTCATTGATGAAAGGGCTGTAAGACCTCATACAAGAAACTGAATATGCAAAAAACCACTTACCTTTGCACCAGCAAAAAAAAGAAAAGTAAGGCAAGGTAGCAACCAGAAGAATATATTTTGCAAAGAACTACTAGTATTAAAAAAAAAAAATACAACATGCTCTACCTTTGTTTCTTTCTCTGTACACACAATTATCCNTACTCATAAAAGCCAAGAAAACAACTCCATTGTACTGAATAAAACAGTTTATTTTATAACCTGACTAGATCTGTAACAAAACCAGACCTGATTCTTAACGTAAACAATAGACTTCTTATACTAGCTTATTACTGAAACAGAGTTTAAAATGATAAGTAATTTAAAGTGTTTATTTCTAAAAACACTACTTAGTTGTTATTATTTAAAAAAAAAAAATTAGAGACCACTCCCAGTTTTCCCTCCACACACCAAACTACTGTTTCTTGAGTATAATCATTTGGGAGAGCAGGCACCATCTTCTGTTTGTTCTTTTTTTGTTGTTCCCCTGGGTCTTTCACATAGCAACAAGAAATAGAAAAAAATGGTAATGGTTTATAGGGACAGCGTGAAAAACGCAAATGCACAAAAACTGCCATAAGAGCTCTAATCTAATTCACTGCTTCTACTTTAATCTCAAAGTATTTATTCAGACTGCAATACCCCCTCATGGCAACAGTATTATCACATACACACAGGAAAGACAAGAATGGAAAAGGACAAAGGTGACAAAGTGACTTTGCCCCTCCCAGCCTTCGGGTACTTTCTGACTCCACATCTGCTGCTCTATGGTATATCCACTTTTTCAATGACCCCAAGAAGCTGCATTGGAAGCTAACAGACTACCAGAATGCTGAAGCACTGTTACATCCTTTCCTCTCAAAGACAATCCCAAACTCAGGTTAGAAGCTACAGTGGCCTACAAAATTTCAATGGCCAGCAGCTGAGGGAATTCCAAATTCTCTTTGCACAAATGGTTTCCACGCATCAATTCTACTGTCCCTAAGCAGGTGGCAAATGCCACACAGGGTCGGGCCAAAGGCATGTCTAGCCCAGTGCTGCATCTCCAACAGTAGTTAGAGATAAGGCTCAGGAATACCACAGGTTAGCCAGTTTCTGTAGCTCTTGAATGAAAGATGCTGCAAGGCAATATTTCTGACACCTCCGTACAGAGCTGCTGCCTGTGAATTAGACAGACTCCCTTTCTGACCTCATCTGTCACCATTAGCCTCCACTACCTCATGCAGTAGCAAATGCCAGTTCACTGCTGTCAGGATAACACTGAGTTTCAAGTTTCTCTCTGTTCTTGTATCCCAGAAATTAACAAATGACAGTTCCCTGAATTCCATATTGTGATTTCCTAAAACTCAGCTGTCTTCCCTGCACACAGTCTGTTCCTTTCTATCATGAAGACATCATGGCCTTATTCCTTCTTCTTCTTGCATATGTCCATCCCTTAGTGACTATTCATCTCAAACAAAGGTCTGAGAAAGGTGAAGAGGCTCAGTTATTTGCTGCGGTGTAACCCATTTGGAAAAGTTTCAAAAGGGAAAAAAAATTTGAATATCCGGTAAGAAAAAAATTTGAATATCTGGTAAGAAAAAAATCTGGTGGCATTTCTCAGCCACTTGACTTGATAGGCAAAAGCTAACATTTGTAACAAAAAGTTCTAAGCAACACTAGCGTGGATACACACATGGTAATAACATCCACTAGTATTCAAAAACATGAAATGTTTTTCTGGTTTTAAAAGAATTTTTATTTAATTAGTTTTCAGAAATACACCCACATTTTCATACACATTCATAATGGCCATCCGACACAGTTAACCATATGACTACCTATCTTATTCCTGTACTTAGAAGCAGTTAGTGATGGTTTTCTGTCTTTCCCAGAACTAAACAGGTACAAAGAAACAGGATTCAAACTTAATTTTCAAGACCTTTAGTGCCTTGCATAGGTCAGAGCCTATTTCATCTTTTTTTTCTAGGCACTTGCTCAGAACCATTCCATACTACATTGCAGCCCTTCTTTGTGCACACCTCTGTTCATATATGGGAATATTACTTACCACTGCAAAATCATATAATGCTCAAATTCTTCCTCCTTTTTGACAGCAAAGGTGCTAAATAAATGCATTATGCTTCTCTTTCTTTGAATCCCACTTACAACAAATGGTTCTCAAAAAATATTTCCTCTTTTTTGTATCCCCTGTCCCAAAACGTAGTTTCATAATCTATTTTACGAACAGAATTATGTATTTCATCAGGCACAAAAAAAAAACTAAGGCTGAAATTAGGATGCTATTTTTCAGTCCTTTCTTACCATCAACATCATTTTACCAAGTGAACAAATACAGTGAGATACAAGCCAGCAAAAGAAGTCATCATAGCAGTTTACCACTGATTGGAAAATTATTAATAGCCTCAGGCAAATCAGTCACTAACTCTTACTGATTTGGAGGGTGATATAGCATTAATAATTCAATAAAAAACACATTGAGTAATAAAAGCTTAGGGTTATTTATTTAACCAATTAGATCATTTTTGGCAGCATCCCTGCTTTTGAATAAACCATGCATGTTCTTCAATTAATCATGAGAATTGAAAACTACAAATCTGCAGTCTCTATCTCCCAGTCGAAGAGATACATTGCTTAAGAAGTCCAAAAAGATTGAGGGAGAAAATAAGAATAATTTACATTCTCTGTGGACAAAGAGTTGGCACTGGAAGATGTGCTAATTAGCAAAGCTTGGCTACTGATGCTTAACGATCTGTTCCTCATGTACCACTTTCCCAATCCACTGAGAGACAGGTACAAATTGCACCTATAAAAAGTTATAATCCATTAGCATGCATATGAGGTGCATCTTGTTACCACTAATGTTCAACAGTCCCCTCTAATCTATGAGAGTGGCAGAAAGATGCAAATGTTTACTAGAACACTATACTGAATTACCATGCATGTCATTTATGAACAGCTTTATTTTATTCAGAAACCTCACTGTGACAAACCATTACCACCCTGGCACTCTAAAGTCAGGGGCAGGGGGGGTTCAGCGTTTTGAATGCTTCAGTTTTGGCGTTTCTACAGTGAATCAGTGCATGTCTCGTGGTCCATATAAATGCTTAATTCTCTACTATAAATTCTAAATTCCTTAAATTACTGTCCAATTCAAAATCCCTGTTTTGAGCCTCTTTTTCACCAAGCCAAACCCTCTGGAGTGCACCCTCAGCTGGAGCTACAAGCTGAGTGTTCAATTCTCTTTTATATCTTCCAGCTTTAGTATCAGATATATCTTGAGATTCAGATTGGCTCTGCTTATAGAGACAAAAACCCCAAATTAGCCATTACAAATCTAATAATCTGCTTTATCTGATAACTAAAGTGGCTTTAGCAAATGGATGAAAGAGAACTATAAAAGATGGCCTTCACTTCCACAACTCATAATGTTGTGTTCTTATAATTAAGTCTTCTGACATTTAAACTGCGATTTCATACAAAAAAGCAGGCGATGTTTATTTACTTTTAATATTAGTCATCCCAGAAGTAATGCTTCACAAGTTGAAAAACAATCCTTATAATGATTATTTTTAACAGAAAACTTCACCTTCATTAAACAGACTAAGATGTGTCAAACTTACTTCTGAGAGAAATCAATGAATACTAACTCAATGTAGATCCTATATACAGACCTGAAAAACAAAAGTAAAGTAAAAGAAAGAAAAAAGGAACCCACAACAAAAGCCACCAAAGATATCTACATTCTTTCTCCCCAATTTTTTTCAGAAGAAACTAAAATTAGACCACAAAACAATTTTGTATTGTTCCAATCCAGTAAGATTCCTAATTCTGGTTCAGGTGATAGGGCATTAAGTTCATTTTAACTGTCAATATCTCATTTCTCTGTAGTAGTTGGGGGCCTTAACAGGTTTAGGGCAGATTTTCTGGTTTTTTTAAGTAAACGTTATGTATTTCAACAGTGTCACCTACCAAATCAGCATTTCAAGAAAGTATGTTTATATCACACCCATATCTAACACCTATCCACACATCCCAGTTTTCTGAGGGGAAACTTCTGAGCAACTAGCATGAACAGGGGACTTCTTGGTCTCTGCAAAGAAAAACATCCAAACTTCTAGATATTTACTTCTATATGCAGATTGAAACAGCTTTAGTGAAAGAAATGCTTCCCCAAAGCAATTAACACCTCATTTTTAAAAAATTATCTTCCTATTTAAAATTAATCTGCTTGTTTCATTAAGTATTCAATCAGCCCTTAAAAATTTGGTATTACTTCAGACAACTAACAGTTGTGAGCTTTTCTGAGTTTTTTAATTAATTCCCTGTGCAAGAAGAGGCAGGAAATGCTTCAAAACTCAAATGTATAAAAGAAGGACTTGGTACTTTCTGAAACTACATAGTAATTCCTAGCATCTCAGAACAAAAGACCCATACATACTCTACACCCAAAATTTCTCTTCTCTGATAAGGATTTTAGAGGATACAGGGTGTGAGTTCTGAGCAACAAGTATGAAAACAATGAACAGATTCATGTCAGTAAACCCAGAGCAGAAGCACAACACATCTGCAATGCCACACCCCTGACACATCAGCAAAGGCCTGAAATGTAGCAAACATTTAACAGGTCACAGAAATAATATTCCTATTGTTACTTATTGTTCAGGCATCTGAAAAGTATGTTATATGGTTCCAATACAAAACCCACGAAGACAGAAGACAGTAACTTTGAACTATGACAAAAAGCAAAATAGAAAAAGCAAAGAGCTGAATAAATAGCATCACGGTGAATATACACTTCTATAGTTTTTCAAGCCACCAAAGAAAACAGCTGTTTTGAGAGATACCTTTGGCTTTTGAACTCTCTTTTTAACGTCCTAACTCTCATGATGAAGTCAATGTGGTGCTGATTCCAGAACTGATCTTCAGCATCTGTTCTGCTAAATGAAGATTCATTCTGTCCTGTTTCTCAGTGATGCCCAAACTAAGTGTGCATACCTCTTGTGAACAAATAACTGAAGCTTTCAGGCCACCAACACCATGTGTCAACCAGCAGTTTTTCCCCCTTTCCACATCCAAAATACCTCCCTTCCCATTCCTGTTTTTTCTCTTGTTTCTCCTCGCTGCCTATCCTGCAGGGATCCTATTCCACTTATGCCATAAGTGAAACAGACATACAAGGTTTTCTTCCTTCTCTCCTTTAGCCATTAATAGAAGGGAAACAATGAAATATATAATAATAATGGTTGCTTGTAGTAGCACTGATTAATCTGGGTGTGATTTGAAGATGTTTCTTTTTCTTATTATCAGAAGAAAATAATTGCTTCAAGCAAGCAGTAACTGCCCATACAGGAAACAAATCTTTAACAACAAAATTGGTTTTAGCTGAAGAAACATGGTTGCTTGCACCCCAGAATTCTGACAGAATTGGCCCCTGAAGTCATTGGTGTGACAGCAAGGAGTTTTAACAACCAATCTATCAAGACAAACACAAATACTTAAGTGGAAAATAATGGTGAGTGGGGGAAAAAAAAAAAAAAAAAACCACAAAAAAACCCACACCTATCTCAAGTCAACAGGAGTGAAAAAAGTGAAGCAGCCCAAAATCAGAAGTAGTCAGACACCCAGGGAGCTACTTTCTTTCAAGATGGAAGGTGGTTAAGAACCAGAACTGGAATAGACACCTAGAAAGGACACAAATGGAAATAAACCAAAAACCATTCAAATGTGTATGTGTATAATATTGAAAGAAAAATACATTCTTTGCCTTAGAGAAAAGAAAGCAGGAAACTCTTTAGCATGGAGTAGAATTTGCAGATATTTTCTATAAAACCTTGCAGTAATCACATAGTTTTATTTATTAGATGCAAAATCTATTCTGAATGATATGAACTTTTCCTTCAGATTTCTACAATAACATACTGTAAAGCCTCACAACAGGAATTCTGCCTGCAGATTTGCTCTAACTAGCTTTTGCAGCTCTGCACCAAACTCTTTCCAGCAGTCTACAGCACTTGCACAGTAGCTACAGTGTGTCCTGTCCTGCACTCATCAATTAGCATTCCATAAAATCACAATATCTTTCAGCTTGGAAGGGACCTCAGGGTGACCTAGTTCAATGTTCTGCCCAAAGCAGGGACAACAGTGAATTTAGACTGCTCAGGGCTTCATCCAGCATGGTCTTGAGAGCCTCCAAGTGTGGAGAGCTCACAGCCTCTGAGCAACAGGTTCCAGCCCTAAAATACCTTCATAGTGATTTTTTTTTTCCCCACTCAGAACTAGAAGCTCCATGCTTCAATTCAGGACTTACATCTCACTTTTTCTGCATGTATATCTGCATGCACTAGGCCTCCTCACACCACCTCTTCTGCAGTCTGAACAAGCACAACTGACCCACAACTCTTCCCTCCCTTCCAAGCTCCAGTCCTCTACCTGTGCATGGATTCACCCAAGCTTATCAGCATTCTTGTGCCAGGAGGGCCAAAACCTGACACAGGATTCCACACATGGTCTAATACGTGCCGAATAATGGGGAATAACCACTTCACCTACTGGCTCTGCTCCCGTTTATGTAACCCAGAACATTGTCAGGGCACACAGATGGCTGTGTGTAGACTTCAGTCAAGCCACTTCCAGATCAATTAACTCGAAGCCATCTTAGTTGCATTATGATTTTTCTCCTCACAATGATACTGATATATATATTCATCCAGATACTCCCAGATGCAAAATTGATACACTGAACTACAACTGTAAACTATTTAATGAAAACTATTTCACATATGAAAAAACAGGCTGGCTAAGAGAACAAAAAACACATTTAGTTTAGAAAGAGTTATTTGAATACAAAAGCTAACCAAAACACAAAGGTATAGTATAACAAATAAATCAAAAACTTTACACATATCAACAGGCATCCTGAAACTGATTTTCCCAGTTTTACAGTACTAGGATCTTGTTGACCACAAATTGGGGAAATGAAGCCAAGTTACCATATTACCACTTTCTGTGACTGTAGCACCTTGCAGTTCCAGTCAGTCACATTGCTCAGCAGCAGAATTATTTTCAAATCAATTTTTAAGTAATCATTCACAAGAGTCCGTAAATTTTAAAATTTTTCACAAAACTTCTGGTGAGCTGTGTGTGCATAAATCATTAAGCAGTTCCAATTTATAACTCTCCACTCACATTTGACAAGCTCTGGAGAGCTTTGTTATCCCACTTCAACATGCAGCAATTTTAGTATTCCAAAGAATGTCAAAGCCTGGGGACATCTGAACAAGTCATTAACAATTTAACAAACATGCAAACATATTCGGAAGACTAATAGATAAAAAAATGTGATGGACAACTGTATTGCTTTCAAGACATCCAAGTAATTTCTTAATTCAATTAATTGAATACATTTAAATAATCAGCTTAAATCAATATATATAATACTTTTTCTTCATTTTAGCATCCTGCAGTTCACTGGAACATAACATGCATTAATTAATCACATAAACAGAATAAAAATTACCCATATGAATGCTGGAATACTTCACTATGCTTACAATTTGAGTTACAACATTTTTGATAGGAGTGCACTAGCTTCCAGTCTCTAGGCTAAATAAACTTCCAAAGTTTGAATTTCATACCCCTGAAAAATTAACTTGACAAACACAGACAGCTTTCACAGTAAATTTTCACACTGACCAATAAACTTCAAAAAAATCACAATCTTGGTCTCAAAAGTGTTGACATAAAAAAACACCATCAGACTGCAAATACTGTTTTTTAAAAAGCAAGTACTATTTTTCTGTTCTTTTTCTTAAACTAGAGTCTAACCATTTAAACATACAGCATTCTTTGAGTACATTAAAACCAAATAATTTTCAGAGGTCTGTATTGCCAGAACTACTACTCCACAATTTCCACACCTGTATATCATTTTATATGAAATAAGAGCAGTAATTCTTACTCCAGGCAATTTTATGTCCCTGACACCATAAGCCAGTGAGGAAAGATAAGAACAACCTGGCCACTGGGGAAAGAAAGAAAAGCACTGCAGTTTTGTGCTCTCCTTCCAAAACTGAGTCCACTCCAAAGCAGAACTCAGCTGAGCTTCTGTTCATGTTACTGGCAATCTGGATGAATGGACATAAAGAGGAAAAGCATCTCTGTGGGTGCTGAGAATATTTCACACTGCAGCCATGAGGAAATATTTCCATTTCCCTTTGATTAAAATGCAATGAGAACTTTGTATTCAGTTCTAAAATAATTACGTGCTTGTAACAGAGTAACACATCATAGTGACAACTGGGATACACTTTCGTGTCAAACACATGCAAACAAAAGATTGTATCTACGCAAGCACAGCCTGATAGTGACAAGCATTCTTTGAAGTCCTAACCCAGCATTATCTCTGCAAGAAAAACAGGATCTTTTAAGTGCATTTGTGAAGTTTTCTGTCTTCCAGAGCTTGTACTTAGAAATTCAAAATCAGGATTTAGTGGGGGAAACATTCTACTTTTGTGTGCAACACCCTAAGAAGCTGCTCAGCACCACCATGCAAGATAAATAAAGTGCACAAAAGCAGCAGGTAGAACAAGACTCAAAACTTATCCACTTAGCTCCTTGAGATGTAAAATGTTCTAACTGGAGAAGGGACACCTTACATGCAGAGCATGTAAAGCAGCACCTCTGGGAGGCCAGCAACCTTCTGCCCTGGGCAAGGCTTGCCAAAAGAAGCCCTTGAAACTGGCAGGAACCCTCTGATCCTGAGCTACCACCAGCCAGGGCAGGGCAGGCACCATCACTGACAGCCATGAAATCAGGAAGACCAGGTACTAAGCCGGAACCTCGTCTATTTCTGCTCCTGTTCTTCCCTGTTTCTAGAGAGGAACAAAAAAGCCACTAGGGACAGCATCTATCAGCATTTGTGCAGACCACTGCTGCTTGGCAAGTACAGCCTGAGAGGATACAGCTTGCAGGCACAACTGCTCCTCCCTGCTGCTTTTGCGCCTACAGAGTGTTCCACAAATGTCCTTTACAGCAGCTTGAAGCGACCGACAACAGCACAGCCACCACCTGAGCCAGGGGAAGGCAAGGCTGGTGCCCCAAGCGGGGAGCAGAAGGTGCTGGAGGACAGGGATGGAGCCCTCCCCTGTCAGTGACAGGACCTACCTGGGTGCAGGTGTCCAGATGTTGTAGCGGCAAGAGCTGAAGGGGCAGCCTCTGTGTGGAGCATCTGTCTGGAGCCCCCACGCCTGACACGGCTGAGCCCCTCAGCCACGGGCGGGCGGGCGAGAGCCCCGGGGAAAGCCCGGCCAAGGGAGGGCAAAACGCTGCCCGGCAGCCGGGGCTGAGCCGGGGGAACCCAGCCACAAACACAGAGCAGGGGCATAGAGAACCCAGGAGCAGCTGGATGGGCATCTGGCAGCCAGGCATGGTCAGTCGTGGTAAACACCCCTAGAGCAGCTGAAAGCAATGCTGAAAACACTACAGCACACTCAAATGTTGCTGTTCACCCTTGTGGTCATCATCCATAGATACTCAGACACACAGGTGCAGCATCAAATTATCAAACAAGAAGATAATTTGGGGTTTCTGTGTTAAGCCGTCAGAGATTTGGCAAATGGCATGGCAAACAGTGCTGGCTTTTAAAGGACATATCCCAATTTTACAAATGTAGTGATTAATTATAATTCCTTGTTCTTATTAGAAATAAGTGTGGCTACAAAAGTACAAAAATTAATCAGAGACTCAAGGCCACATATAACATTTGCAACTATATCAAATTCATTAGATCTCCAACAAATAAGCCCTTTGTTTGCAGTCCATCTTCCACATTTTCCCAAGTATCTCTTATTGAAAAGTATTTTGTTGATTTGTGGGGTTTTTTAAAATAACAACCCTATATTCTTCCTTCTTCCTCTCCCTATTCCTTTTTAAGAGCTCATAACCTACCACTACCAAAGTCCATCACCCAGTATCATAACTATAAATAATTTCAAATGAAATAAGGCTTTGATTTCAAGAGAAGATTACACTCATCTGTATTACAGGTACTTGTGCCCTCCAAGAAATCTGCTATCCCAAAAGAATTCCCAGCCAAAGTAGTAAGCTACTCCTACAATGCTCCTAGAATCCTTCTCAAGTCACCCAGTATGATAGTACTTGGCTGCCAAAAATATTTTGGGAATTGTCAACATGCTGTTGGGTCTCTTCAATGCAGGAACATCTGCTGCCCGGTGCAGGGACGGAGGAGATTGGAAATGCTGGGACCCACCAAAAACTTCTGACACAAGAGGGTAAGAAAAATTTCTGCCATGAGAAAGAGCAGTTGGGTTTAGTCCCATGTGTATTCCAGGCAAGGCATTTCCACTACTTTTTTAAATAATTTGATTTTCACTAGCCTGAACCCTTAACATCTGAGCAAACAATAATTTATCCCTTCCACTACCAAGTATTTCCATTAGTAAAAGAGACTTCATGGAGAAATGTATTGAGCAACTGCCAATGTCGTTTGAAGAATGTTGCACTATCATTTACAAACACAACCGTCTCAGAAAATAACTCCATCATCTGCAACAAGGGGGTATTGGCAGAGTCATATCACAATTATAAGCCATCAGTAGATATTTATTAACTTTATTAGCCCAATAGATAAGATTTTAAGGCATTAATTTAATTTTTATTTAATATAGTTTTCCTTTAATATATTTTATATTGGGAATAAAAAATATTTTATTGCATATTATTTGACAGTTTATTAAAAACCTGTCAGCACTTGAGTTAAAGTTACTTACTCATTAGAAATTCTTCAACTGTTTCTTTGAAGTCCATTGGAATAGTGCTAATAGTTAAGTACTTAAAAAAGATGTCTAAAAATTTCCTATGTTACTAACATTTTATTAAACTTTAATCTGCAAGGAAGCTGAGAGGGGCAGAAAAACAAGTTCATTTTGTTACAGAGAAAAACTGATTACCTTCACCCCCACCTCCCTCCCAAGCTTAGGTCCAAAAGACCACATTAAGATTTAAATTCAATTGAATAAAATAAAAGAGCTCACCCCAATCATGCAATTATAATATAAGAATATTCACACTACATCTGAATGTTCTAATATGTATTCATGGAGCAATTTCTACAAATTAGTTTTGTGTCAGCTTCAGTATTTTGGAATATTAAAAAGGATTCCACTACTGAAAAAGATACAGCAGAGGAATGGGAATGCAGTTATTAAACATGTTAAACATATATTTCCTTTACATTTGGCAATTCGTTCCTGAATGCTTTTTGAGACAACTGTATATAAACAAAAACATTAACTTGTCTACACATATCAAAACACACAGTGATTTTATAAGACCTATGTTCCTACTATTCTCTAAGTCATAATTTCTCATTATTTTTATTCAGTGTCATTGGTAATTTTAAGTACTAAGACAACAACTCAAATGCTACCAGGTCTTTCATCATGGTCCACATACGAGCCACTCTGATTTGTTTTAACAGAGTTTTTATAGAGAAACCAAGCAGTATTTCCTGTAAGAGAGAGACTGACTTTTGAACATATTATTCTACTATTCATCCAAATGTTACAAACAGTAAAAAAAAAGCCTTTCAATTACATGATGCAAACTTAGAGCTTCACTGATAAAACCTCTATGTTTCAAGGTACTTTAGAAGCAACAGTCTTCTCTATGACAGAATGCAAGATTTTAAGTACATAAATGCCTTTTAAGAATAATCTCACTCTTGTGCAATATTTTCCCCCAGAAATCTTAGGCATCACAGCAAGTCATACAAAAGTAAAATGGCACTGATCAGCAATCACTGACTGAAAGTACAGAGCTTTGAAACTGAAGTACAGAAATGGTTTTTTCCCCTGTAAAAATTTACACCACTTTGTTTTGCACACCAAACTTTCTTTGAACTTGCAAAAGGTTTTTCTAACATTTCACGGATAAAAAGGTTAATAGCTATACTCTTACAAAACACGACCAAAAGGCCTATAATCCGCACTTTATAGACAACTGCTTTAGAGATTTTGTCTAATCCCCGTTATCAACAGCTCTCAAACAGACCAAGTCTGGATTTCAATCCCATACTTCTTTAAGGGAATATGAGTTGACAATGTTAGACTTCGTAAAGTAAAAATTCTAAAAACATGGGAATTACCTTAAGGAATATACTTGCTTTGCCTTCCAGTTGAAAATATCAATAGAGAAATTATGATTTATTCCAGGACAGCTGATAACACAACTCAGTAAGAACGATAAATGAAGACTGCATTTATTACATCAGCTTAATGTCTTTTGTTGCAGAACAGTGTCATGTTTCATAACAAGAATTATAAATTTCAGGTCAGTTTAGCTGTTCAAAGTTATACATTTGTGACAGTCATTAAGTTGTGTTTTAATAGAAATCACAAGTTCAATATTGTGTCTAAAGGTTCAAAAATAGTGTTAGTGTACGGTAACTTTACTTTTAAGGTAAAAAAATCTAAATCAGAACTTCTGAAACAGTATTTCCTAGAAAATGTTCGTACACAGCAACAGCTGGGCTGATAATTAAGTGCAATTTTTAAAAAAAAAAATGCATTTTTTTATTGCTGTCCGTTATATTTAGGATAAATAAATAAGTCCCTGCATTTCAAGCTATGAAGTTACAATGCCTGTAGTGCAGCTGTCTGCACAGGATCCCACACTAGCTCGGGCCAGGCATTCTGGCACTGAGGTATCAATATTCAGCTTGGCAAACTAGCATAAGCAGAGACTGTCAAATAGGATAAGTGGGAGGTTTTGGGTATAAGGGATAGAGAAGATGGCATCTATTTTTAAGAGATGGTTAGTTTAATTATCTATGAAGTTATTGATCCTGAGTTAGGAAGCAGCTGAGCAAGTGTTTTAAAGAATGCTGTGAGCAGCCAGCTCGTGATTAAAAGAACACTCATGCCCTTAAAGGAAACTGTAAAGCAAAAAATACTTTGGCAGTTGGGAAGTGCACTTTAAGTAGAATAGAAACAAAAAATATTCACGTCTGTGTGTGCCAAGTCTACAGTAGATTTATTTTTTTCATAAAGGAAATTCCACATGACTTTGAATACAAAATTTTAGAAATATTTTCCTAGTTTTCTCACTAAATTTCCTCAAAATGAGTAATGTTGCAAGATATTCTATTTCGTACAGATAACTATTGGCCAAACAACAAGTTCCTGGTCAAATCATTTTCTCATGAACCACAGAGTGGCACACAGGTATTTTGTGCACCGGGAAGATAATAAATGTTTATGTTCTGTGAAACAGAATAGTAGTTTAGACCCAAAAAGGTCATCGGCTAGAAATCTAAGTGTTTAACCCAATTCTGTAAGAGAATCTTCTTTTTTTTAATTATTATTATTTTTAAAGGTGAGCTCCTTTAATCAGTGATTCAGTTCTTCTAATCAAATTTGTACATTCAAAATCTACAACTCCTGGTAAAGTTACTGCAAGCTCCTGTCAACATCACTTTTGCAGTCTCTTTACTTGAACATACACAATTAACAAGCAGTAAAGACACCATTTCAAGTTTGAATTATAAACCAAATGCTGCTATTCCTCACTCTCTTAATACCCATAAACTGAGCTGTGACTCACAATTCACAAGGCAAATCTAAGATACAGGGTGAACATAGTTCCTTATCTGTAAAATTCTATGGCCAAAGTCTCACTTACATAGCAAAAGACTGCACACTTACCCTCTTCAAACACAGGGCAGGGCTTGTTTACACAAGGAAATGCCCACACAGTTCTGTGGCTATGGTTATTGTGGAACTTCTTGTAAATAGATCAGAAAAAATGTTCCTTTCTCCTCACTTGCTGCTGCAAACTGTTTGCCAGTGGAAACCCTTGGCCAATTTGGTTAGGGCAGCATTTCACCAAACTTTCTTTTCCAAGTTTATCTAATGTGCAGACATACCAATTGAGTTTTATGTTGGTTAGCATGGGTATCAATAGCAGGACAGGCATGAATCTGATCACGTCCCAGCAAATCTAAACTAGGGGTGAAGCTCAAGTCACCAATGTTTCCAACCCATCAGTCCCTGAAATAGATATGGGAAAACCAGCCTGGGAATATGTGTGTGCATGTCAGTCACGCTTCCCCAAAACTGCATGGTCCTACCCACAGCACGGTACCTGCACAAGTCGGATTTGGCAACTCAGCACGACCCACTGTTAATGAACTGCTACTTAAGCTATTACTGAGGACCATCTTTACAACTGTTTTCATTTTATTAATGTGTGCTTAAACACTAGTTCTCAAATATTATGATTAGTGGGTCCTTTCAAACTCAGAATATTCTATGATTCTATAAAAATTAAACACATCAGGCTGAATAATTTATTACACAAAGGAACCATGCCACGGGTCCTGAGACAGTAGTAATACAATCAAAGCCAAATTCAAAGACTTGGCTCCTCTCTGAACATTTATCGTAATTATTTTTCATTTTGGTAAAACCTGTGTTTGTATTCCTTCATGCACAAACTGTCAAGACATACTTTGAAAGCACAGGCAGACTTTTAAGTTAATGATTAATAGTGAGTAATGAATATGCGTGCAGAAGAAAACTCCAAGCCTTTATACTAGGAGGGTCATTTTGGTTATTTTCAAATTACAGATCCCTTCCTGTTTCATTAAAAAGCTTCATGAAAATCTTGATCCCAACCTCTTCTACTTTTTAGCCCTATAAATTCAGGAATAATGTACAAGTTGCTACTTTGAACTTAAAATGACATAATTCTCACTTGTAGATATTTTGCACATTTGGTGGGTTAAAATACCTTCTCTATGAAGTACAAAGAGGAGTAAACGCTCACAATCCTACTGGTTCAAGTACACACTTCTAGATATGCCAGATCCAACATGTTAATCAGCCATTATCTAATCAAATATTCATTCATTCATTCATTGCATCAACAAAAATTTACCTCAATATGCTATTATATTGTTACATGCATATTCCCACGCTCTACTAATTTTTTTTACTATTTCACAATGACAAATAGCTTTTTCCTTGAAGGCCACAAAATCAGATTACTTTTGTGCTAAATGGCTATTTTTGACACATGACATTACAAAAGAGTCAAAGAAAATTATTTTATTAACAAATTTAGGAAGCTGAAAACTTTTCTTTTACCCTACTTTCCCTCAAAAGTCACTTTATTCATTTCAACATGCTTTTGTTTTACCAAAAAAGTGTCAAAGACCTATATTCTAGAACTTCTATTTGAAAATGTTTAAAGTCCTATTTTGACTATCTAGTTGCAGAATGATTGCTTAAATTTTTGGGTTTTGTATGATGAAAACACACACCAAAAAAAAAAAAGTTATGCAAGTACAAAGAAAACCATTCTAGCAAGAGACAAGCAGTATTGGTTCTTGGGAGAGTGAAATGACTGAGTGAAATGCTGGTGACCCAGCATTCTGTAGCCAAGACTTGTCCCAGATCAGGCACTAGGAGTTAATTTAAGTGTCGTATTTTGTGAATATAAAAATGCAACAAGTGTGCTACTCACATTAGCACTGAAGTGCATGATGCAATTCAGAGTTCAGTTTCACCTCAGATGAGTTTCAAAAAAACCCACAAATTGTCTACGAAACTCAGAAACCCACAGTAACTTGAACTGAATGCTTCCAGCAGAAAACTTTTCCTTGAAGTCAGCTAGACAAGCAATTCCTGGCTGTCCTAAGACAAAGTATGCTTTTCTCCTGTCTCTGTGTGTGTTGCATAGGCTGTTTTTGAACAGCTGCACAAGTAATTTGCTCAGCAACGAGCTCCGTGCTTATCGTACACGAGATTGCACTGAACACAGCAGCCCATAAAACAACAAACACAAATGTTTTATGCAGCACAAACCAGATTTTAATAACAAAGTGATAGGCATCACAATGAAGGAAAAATCACCTAGGAAGTGCCTGCAGACAGGTCCTTTCTTTGAACCTCTGTGCCATCTACCCTGGAGTTGTTTACCAGTCGGATACCACTTGCAGAGGTGGCGAGTCTCCCCGCTGGCAGGGAAAGAGGGGTCAGGATCTGGGTTGGAGAACTGTAGCCCCTCTCATTACTCTTCCAGACAGCATTACACCCAGCCAGGCATCAAGGCCACAAACATCAAAGATCCACAACTTGTTCACTGTCCACACCCAGAAAAGTCTGCAGAAGTTTTTATGAGGAAAGCAGCTGGACTGTCAAGGACAGTTTGCTCCTACAGTAAACTCTGTTTTAAGGTCTCATCTAACTACTACCGGTACATCTTTATTTTTACTGTTCATTTCCAAAAAAAGCTGGTCAATTTAGGAACAACTTTACTTAGGACCTTAAAAACACTACAAAATTTCACCTTGGCAAGGCTCAACTACTAAAGTTTATAGATGCAGGAGGGTAGGGTTGAGAAGCACTTCACTTAAATGAAGTCAAATTTGTCCATTTGTCAAAATGGAAAGTGGTAAACAGGTATTTCTGTTATTTTATCAAAAGCTAGAAATCCTGGTTTGGAATGCTGCTATCAGCTATATACAAATGCTACTGGTTTTCACATTAATGGATTTCACGTGCCACACACCTGCCAAAAACAATTTCCAGAAATACTTTTTTAACCACCAAAGGTACAACAAAGAATAAAAATTCCTCAGTATTTTTCACCTATAGGCACTTTTATATTTTTTGGTTTTTAAGCTCTCCTGGATGTTGGTGGTCACAAAAATTCCAGATATCAGAACCATAAGGTCAGTTAAATTTCAGACCAGTGAATGCACAGACAACCAGAATGCAGCTTACTATACAGTGACCTCGTTCTGTGCCTAAATTCTTCATGGGACAAAGCAGCTACTGCAATGCCAGACAGAAAAAAGATACAGTATAGCAAACCACGAACAAAATGTTTACAGGTCAGGTCTACTTTAGCAGTACCTTACCAATATAGCAACTTTACTCCTTGCATTTAAGAGGCAGCTACTCTGGCAAAGGTATCACAGAATCACTGAAAGGCTGAGGTTGGCAGGGATGTCTAGAGGTCATCTGGTCCAAAACCCTGTTTAAGCTGGGCCACAACAATGTCCAAGCACCTTTTGAATAACTCCAAGGATGGAGACTCTGCAGCCTCACCTGGGATGTTATATTCTCTGTCACCTGGGATGTTATACGCTGTATTACACTCTGTATCAATACAGCAAAGCTGTAACACAAACCACAGAAAGCCAGTTTAGGTTCAATTTTAATGCTCTAAAGGCTGCTCCTAGCAAAAATCTATTGGTAACACAGCACACCTTTCCATCCTTCTGGACAACCAATCACTCCTTTGCTACAGAGAGCTCATGCAGGTAGATAAAGGTGATATTAAACATCAATCTGTCCTGTCATTTGTTATGCATCCCATCAAGCAATGACATCAACAACATGGATACTCAGGCACCAAGCCTGAGCTACCCTAAAATTCACAAAGTCCATGAGTGGAAGTACCTCATACCATCCTACATATCTGCTCATCACTGAAAACTATCACGCTAATTCGGTCTACAGCAGGTGGGAAGGATTCCTCAATAACAAACTGGTGATTACATTAAGACTATTCTAAAATACGACATTAGTCTCAGCACAGAGTGTTGCTATCCAGCTCATGTAGGATTATGTGGATGATCACTGCAATGGATGAGTTATTTTTCGTTTTCAGGGGTAGGCAACTATGTTTTTGGTCAAAGTTCTCCTGATACCTATTGCATAAAGCCCTATTTCTAGTACCTGCTTGTCTACCTTTACTTCATGCAATATGTATTGTGTGGTCATAAGAGACCGTTAAGGAATGGTAAAGAAATTAGTTGTGCTATGATAATTTGAATGGTATAACTTGGAAGGAAATAAATCAGAAAACTATTATGATGTCTTCAAAATTAACAGGATTTAATCAGAATTATTAACAAAGCTCTGTAGCATTTTTCATGAAAAATACTATTTCAAAAGCTCAGTTTTGTCCCCATGGAAACAAACAGGAATAGCTAACTGAAACTATTAAAAGCATTTAAAATATGTGTTCTTAGCAAGAAGTTACATGGACCATGAAGATGATCTGCAACAGACTGAGATTACTTTTCACAAAACAGGAACACCAGGTTCTCACCAACTGAAGACACTGGGCTACACTTTTAAGTATCAGCAGAGGTAGTAAAGACAACTCCTATATTAGAATATAACAAAGACTTTGAAGGGTATTATTTCATCACAACAAGACTAGCTCTCTGTCTTAGAATTTTACTTCTCAATAGACCTACAGAGAAAACTAACAGGAAACCGACACCAAAATAGCTTAAAGTTCCTATGCTTTCAACAAAGTCATTTTCTCTCATATCAAAGTTTTATTAAACATTTTTCTTCCAAGCTTTCTGACACGAGCAAAAAAATAAATGCACAGACAAGGTTTACTGGTATTAATCAATAATTACTAAGAATTGATTGGGAAGCATGTTGGGGGTTGGGGTTTTTTCTCCTTTTTCTTAAATAAAGGGGGGGAACCTTAAAAAATCCCAAGTTTGTCATACTTTAAGGGAAAGAAATGCAATTTATCTTAAAAGAAATCTAATCCAAGTTGAATTAACAGTGAGATAAAGTAACAATTTCTTTCACGTCTTTAACACAGACATGGCTCTTCTCAAGGGAAAGTGTAAGAGGCTGTAAGAGAAGGGCCTGGGAAGAATGGCTGGTACCTTCCCATCACCAGATCTCAAAAATCTCCATTGTATCTGCTAAAAAAAAAAAAAAAAAAAACAACAAACAAGAACTCTGGCTTCCTTCAGGTGCTGCATTATCCCATGGCACAAAAGAGAGACAGCGTCTGCACTGAGAAGGAAGAGCAAGAGTGTCAGCAGCAACAGGACACAGAACATATAGATCTGCACATGTTGTCAAAGCTGGTCAATATAAGAACAGTGCCCTTGAAAACACAATTTCCCTAGAGTTAACCTAGGACAAGAGCAACTTTACCTGGCCACCTCTGGAACAGAACACATCTGGCAGAATACAGCTATAAAGGATTTCTCAGAGAGTTCACAGAGATGAGTGCAAAAGTTTTTATTCTCTCCAGGCATCTTTAGCTCAGATCCCAAGCAGTGGCGTATATCTAAAATTCTGAAGGCCAATTTGAGACTTAATAACCCTACAGTAATAATAATGTTATAGTACATAACCACTATACTTGGCTGTTCTCCACTTACTGATTTATGAGAAAAGACAACTAGTTCAGCCCTCTGGGAAAAAAAAAAATAAAAATTTAAAAAAAAAAAAAAA
>WAAE01000068.1:20417-48894 GCA_013400495.1 Nicator chloris
ACCAGCAGATACTTCATAGGAAGAAGTGGATTTTCCTTTCCTAAAAGATAAATAAATAACAGGATGAGAAAAATATGCAGGATGGGATGCTCCATAAGCAAACATCACATCTGTTACTCATATTTTAATATCTTCCCTGCCACCCTGAAGCATACCATGTGCAATTAAGAGGAAATTGCAATGCAATTTTTTTAATAAATTATTGTCAACAGGCATACAGTATTAAGCCAAATGCAAATCACTAAATCAATTCAGCACCAGTTTAAAAAGTTTCGATTAATCCTCAATTCATTGCTGTGTTATTATAACCTCTTATTAAATGCCCCCACCACTTTAAGACTCCCTCATCTTATTTGTGATTACAGTAAATATTGATTGCAATGGTGGCCTGGAGACAGCTCTGAAATGTGCAACTCCAGTCCCTGAAGGCAGAGCCTAGTGACAGTTATTCTGTTCCCATGTCTACCCTTCAGACAGACTCAGCACAGATATAAAAATTTAATATAATATTTTAACAGTTCAAATGCATACCTGCTTGGATTTTATTCAATTAAGCAGAGAAATTTGTTACACTTTTTTGAATAGAAACCTTAATCAATTTTATCCTTAAATGCTGTTCTGGAAACTGTTTCAAAGCAGCTCTGAAAACAGCCTGAAAAGTGAATCACAGTCTCAGAGTACAATTAAGAGCATTGTAACTTCTTCTCCCTGGTTTTTCAACAAAAACAACGCATACAGGTAGCAGAGGGCATAGCCAGTGTGGCAAAAGCTGCACTCATCTAAATACAGCGAGAGACTACACCTCTCTTTTGACATCTGCTCCTGCTGCTGTACAGAAGTGTCCTCCTTCACCCCATTCTTCCTTCTACATCACCCTCCTGCTAAGGGAACATCTCCAGCATCTCCCTCAAAAACATACAGTGAGCTCTGTTTCCACAAGGTGCTGACACCCAAAACATCTTCACACCCCTCTTGCCAGGTTAAGGGAAAGCCTAGCAGAGTCCTCATGCACAAATTTATAATCCAGACCAGCCTCCCTGCAGGTCCTAATGGGACAGCTCTAAAAAACATATCGTCCACAAAGCTCCTCCTACCATAACTAAGTTGATAAACTTCAAATTTGACCGTAGTTTTTCACATACTTCAATAAATAAAAATAACATGAAGTTTAATTTTCACACAAATAGATTAATCTTGCCAAATATATCCAGAAGATTAGCTTGTCTAAATACCTGGTGCATACTCCCTCACTGGTTATTTAGAATTATGAAGATCTAACTATGGGAAACAGCCTGCTTTAATTTAGAGACACCAATGACCTTTGACAGAGAATTCAGTCACACCTTGAACACGTTTCCATTAGAAGATTTTGCAGAGCACAGATGCCACACATGCACACACCAAACCAATCTATTGCACACACCAGTCTATTAAAAATGGACCTAAAATCAGGCAGCTATAGGTTGGCATGAGGCCCAAATTAATTAATACACAAGTAGCACCTTATTACATGAAAGCATTATCACTTGCAATTTTATTGCCATTGGAACACAATTATCATTTGTTCCAACATTTTTATCTAGTTGTATGTGATCTAATAGAAGCCACCGACACTATATCTGCACAAGCTGATTAAACAGTACCAACAAATACTCCCATGTACTGAAATCAAATTAACTCTTTTGCAATTCATACACTTACACACCAGGAACAAAATTTCTCCTGTTTTCATATTTTAACAAAACTGAGGCCAGATCTTGTGTGAGTGCGCGTACCCTCAGAAGAGCTGACATGAGTTTCCACAATGCATCGACAGATCAAGCTTAGCTGCACTGCAAGTTCATATGGCATAGGATATGCAGATTAAAAAAAAAAATTCTAATTAGATTTTTTTGAACTTTATTCTTAGCAAAGTACCTCAATAAAGCAGTCAAACCTCCAGAAGTGCTCAGTAGTAAATGGATTACATTTTTCTGCAGGCAGAGTTGGTGCTGAGAACTCTTAAACAAGGCAAAGGCGAGTCATAGCACGATCACTTTTGCCATCTGGTGCAACAGCTATCGGCCTAAGAGCGACTAATAATTACAGCAATCCAGTCAAATTATAAATAACAAAGTCAAAACTGGAATGCTGGTATAAACACACACTAACATGGCGACACTCTCGCTGTCTGGCACAGGGATCACGTAGCACCCAGCTCAGGCTGTGGAAATCTGCCAATCCCTGTGGATCCACTTGGAATCGGCATTTCACACAGAAATGGACCTCCTCCACCACCAGCCCTTCCTCCATAGGCTGTTCCCCAGTCTAAGTTTCACCATCTGTAACTATAGCCACATTGCCTTGAAATGAGAAGAACATCAAGCCACTGAAAATTAGTGAGCATGAAATATACAGAGGCATTTTTTCTGTATTAAAACCTTTTTCCCCTACAATAAAAAACACAGTGTCCATAACTATACCATATACATTTTGGGGTGTTTCACTTCATTCTATTTTTAGTTTGGTCTTGTGGTGTGAACATCCATTGGCAGACAGAGGGAATGTTTTTGTTTAGTTTTATTGGCAAGGAATCCAGCGTCTGTGATTCAAGGTCTGTGATTAAAAATGCTAGTTAAAATGGTAATAAATAAAGGTTTGCTTCAACTAAGCAGCCAGGGACTAGAACAGAAATCTAGATGCAAGTCCTCTCAGAAGGCTTCCATGAAAAATGGCTCCCCCAAAAGCAACTGCTGGACCTCAAATCTTTGTCCAGGTCAGACTGGTACCTAACAAATCCTCTCACTTCACATCCTATTCTACCATGTTCAAAAGTATGCACCCTTCTCCTTGATCCCTGCTACAGTCAGTTGATGAACAAACCAACCTGAGAAGGAGAAAGAAAAGACAACCCAAATGCCCAGTTCCCACGGTGGCCCACAGAACAAGCAAGCAGCAAGGTCAGGCATAACTCTAGTCCAATACCTAAGGCTGGGCTGAAGGAGCAACAGTGTGGGGTGCTCTTGTCAGCTGTCACACAGACAGTGTGACCCTCCCTACTAACTCACACCAAAACCAAATCTACAGCTGACCATTCAAAACATTTTCAGTGAAATATGAAGGAGAATCCATCAGGCACTGGAGTACAGAACAATCAGACCAGAGCTTTGGGAATCTGTAACTACCTTTTCTTATATTCTTTTTTACTACATTGTCTTTACAAAATCTTAAGGCAACATAAAACTCATGCAAGGGGGTTTTATTCTACTTCATTTCTCTTTTTCACCATTTGCTTTTTGCTCCTTCTCCTGCCATGTTTCTCTCTATCCTTTCCTCTCCTCACTTCTCCCTCCCTTCCCCTAATGTCCAACTCCTTCGTGCCTGAGCTGTGCACCAGCAGAGCTGCTGGGGCTGGTGGGATGGCCCTGCCAGCTATTGAGGCTGTCTGACACCTCACAGCATCAGGTCCTGTTTTCACCCACTTGAACTGCAGCCTGCTGTGGCCAGTGCAGACTGAACAGTTCGGGGAACTTGCAGCTGAACAGTTCAGTCACTGCCTGGCCCAAGGTCACGGTGAGTACAGGGTCTTGCTCACACTGTACCATAGTGAAGACTACTCTGGACCTTTTTCTGAGACACATCATTGCCTCTGGCAACAGGGGGAGCATGGGGCACCAAGCATCTTCCTGTTGCTGCTCTGAATTCCACCTAAATTTGCTATGCCAACCAAGGAGGCTGAGCTAAGCAAAGAGGGTACTGCTGTAGAGTAGTAAATGGATCCACTCCACATTCACCTTCTTTGTCCACACCTTGGAGTTCACTGGAATGCTTTGCAAGCTAGTTCACTCCTCTGAAAAACAGAAAACAGTTCTCATTTTGGGGTGAATCAGGTCACCTTCAATAGACAGAAGCCAGCACACAGCCAGAACTAGCACTGCCCTTCTAGTAGCAGCAAGCACACAGATAATCTTGTTCGGCAGCATCTTGAGCCAAGCTGCAGAAGGAAAAGCAAAATCTACTGCCACATAATTACTAGACACCTCCCAGAGCTGAACACCTACAACACTTTCCAACCTCAGTACGCTTGTGTAAAGACAAATATTGACTGACACAATATTTTTACAAGTTCACCATTTCAATTTCCCTCTGTTCTGGAGCACAGGCCAGAGATCATAATCTTCCACATTAGTCAAAGTGTTCTAGGGTTAAAATTCAGCACCTCTGATTGAAGCTGACAGAGAGGTTATAAATGGATACTATATTGCAGTTTTCTAGTAAACACACAGAAAATTACTGCCATGTACAGTGCTTTCTGTTTGGAGTATTAGAAATAACTTTCAACTGGAAATGAGAATACAGAAAACCTATTGGCATTCTTCACAGAAACTCTGCACCCTTTATTAGTCACATATTTTGGCATTTTGCATTGAATATGTGTGTTAAGGGATGGGAAAGCAAATGCTATTTACCTCCTTTACATACCCCTGTTACAGTGCACTATTAATAAGAAGCAGGTCAGTTCCACTCTGTAGAGGTTAAAGAGGAAAATAAAAAACCAACATCAGGCTCAGGGCAAGCGTCCCAGGCACATAAGTAACTTGTCTAGCCATCTCCCTGGTCCTGGCCACATTCCAGTCCATGCACTATGAGTTGATCCCTCATCATATGCTGGCGAAAACAAAAATGTCCAGAGTGATCTTGAGTAGTATCGATCAAGCTGATTTTTTTCCCCTGCCAGTACAACATATTACTTGACAGAGCGGAATGAAGTGTTTTCCAGCCACACTCTGGCTCCTTTGGAAAGATTGTCATCCACCAGGTGTATGGCCCAGATCTTGGAGCAAATACAGCCTGTCCAGATTAACTGAGATGTTTTTTGTTCTTACAAACTAGCCCTTCCAAGACTCCAAGCTCCAGCTGGTTCACCTATCAAAAAGTGAAAGAGTGCAAGCTTTCTACTGCTTCAGAAAATAAGAAGTATAACCATTAAATGACGCATTTTAATCCCCGAAGGTTTCCAGATCGTTTTAGCTGAATTATCCTGGATCATAAACACAGTATGTTTGGAGAACAGCTGCACATTGTATTTCAGCTAAGGTCTATCCTTTCTCCACTTAGCTCTCTCTTTAGGCCGAAGTCAAATGCTATGAGACAAATATACCCATTATAAATCACATCTTTCAGCAGCAGCAGTTGGCCAGCTCGCTGACATGTGGACGTTGCAGAGCACACTCCCGCAGGCGATATCCGGGGAAGTCAGCCCGCAGATCCAGCTGCACCGAGGATGAAAACAAGAAAGGACTGAGAATGGGAGGCAGGGGCTTTCCTGCATTAGCAGTGACTCTCTCTTGAGGCACCCAAGGAGAGAAAAGCTGCTCAGAGCAAAGGGAAGAAAAGAAGAGAGATAGGAATCTATGTAGAGGGATCGAAATGGTTCCATTGAGGCAGTATCTCTTGAAAAAAAAACAAAAGCCATAAGCAGAGAACTAAATATCCCCACAAGATGGGTTCATTTGTAAATCAGATTCTTTTGGCAGATTAGAGAGACCATTATAGCCTCATAAGGCTCAGGAAAAAAAGCACAGGAGAAGGAGGGAACAATGTAATCAGATCTGCTAGTCCATTAGACCTGAGATAAAAGGAAGGGAAGGAGGAGGAAAACAATTTTGACAAGAAACCAGAAGTTAAACAGAAAAGAAATGCAAAGGTTGGCCTATGAAAAGCAACTTAAGGACATTGCATTACTGAAGGAAAAAAAAAAGAATAAAAATCAGATTATCAAGGGTAATGAATTTAGGATTAGCTGGAACAGAAGGGAAGGAAGGACTATGAGGACAGGACAGCAAGGCTTCAGGACAGAGCAGACATGCACAGAAAGTCTGCAAGGGCAAGACAGGATTTTTAGGGGAAGAGAAACAATGCAAAAGTAGGGACAAGCTGGAGACAGTAGAGATATAATATATTTACAGGGCTGTGTTAGCAACAAACAAAACAATAATCAGTGACCCAGACAGCAAATTCCATACAGAAGCTGCACTGGAAACCAAAATTTTGGCCTTTCAGTATACAAAGAGGGCTGAAATAAAGACAGAGAGAGACTTCCTACCAAGATCTCCAGTGACAGGGCAGGAGGCAATGGTTTTAAATTGAAAAGTTTAGACTGGGCATAAGGAACAAATTTGTTGTCATGAGGGCAGCGAAACACTGGAACAGGTTGCCCAGAGAAGTTCTGGGTGCTCCATCACTGGAAGTTATCAAGGTCAGGCTGGATGGGTTTGAGCAACCTGGTCTAGTGGAAGATGCTCCTGTCCACAGCAGTGGGATAGGACTAGATGATCTCTACAGGTTCCTTCTAACTCTACCACTTGTGACTCTATAATGACTTCCAACTTCCATCCCTGTGTTCCCTTCACAAAAAGATCTGAAATTCAGTGGTTGTGTTCTGGTCTATCCCAAAACTGATTCTCAGAGCAGCAAATTAGTTTCTTATAATATCCTCCAATAACTCATGTAAGGGTGGCCTGAATGACAGATTTCATCACTGATAATGATCCACATCACACACTTTCCACACAAACACACGATGCCTTTCTCCTAATGTGCACAGCAGACACGCTGGATTAAAAAGGAAGGAAAAAAAGATGTAATAAATGTGGGATTTATACACTTTATTGCAGAGAAGAGAGACACAGAGAAGTGAAGGAAAATAACAGTTTCACAAGTGTAATAGTTACCTGTAACACTGGAAAACTGGTCTCTTGTAAACATCTCCTTTGATCTTAAATCTTAGAGTAAGCTTAAAAAGTTATTTCAATGACATGACTAAATATCAGTTTCAGAACCAAAATAAGATAGGGATATCAATAAACAGAGTTAGGAAAAAAAAACATATTGAAAACAATGTAGTCAAGAGGATTTGGGGGCTTTTTTTAATCTCACTTAAATTAGAAGTATTAAAAAAAAAAATCAGTCCGGACAACAAAAAAAATTACCTGGCACCAGGAAAACATTCCTCTGGCACAGAATACCTATTTATATTAATTCTGCATACTCCAAAAACCTCCTTGAAACATTCTCTAAAGTTATGTATGATTTTCCATCCTGATAAGTTAGGTTCCTGTCAGTGTTTTATAAAACAATCCTTATTTACCTACTCTTTGTTTTCATTTAGCAGTCACATAATCATCAACTGCGTATATTTTGTCTGATTATATCCCCTGCATTTTCTGTCACATCTATATTGTCCTTTACTCTTTGCAGTGCTTAAAATTTAGTACAACACACCACCAACAACTAATAATAATAGCAATAATAATAATATCATCATCATCATCTAAGGAAATTTCTACATTTTCAGGCTTCTGGTAAAGTTTAGAGACAAGCCTAAAGGCTGCATAAATGTAAGCTACATGTCTTGAAAAGGAATTCAGATTGATTTTTGATCAAAATCTGCCAGTGACTGGGTGCTTTGGAAAGTAAATACAAATTTGAAATGCCACAGACAGACAGAGCACATCCAGGTCACAGTTACAAGGCCCTTTCCAATCCAGCAAAGAGTGTGCCAGAGGTACATGTGAGGACAAGCCCTCAGCAGACAGACAGCATGGAGCATCCCTCCTGTAACTGCCAATTTCTGGAGAAGTGGTCCAAATCAAACTGAGGTGGTAGCCATGCAATTAATAAAACTGGGAGATGAAGAACAGTAAGAGAGCTCTGTGCCTGGGAATGAGGTCCTCTGACCTGGTGACAGAAAAAATGAAATGTACTCCCCTGCAGCTTCCTCTTCCCCAACCAAAAAATGCATTCCGTAATCTCCAATAAAAGAGACATACTAAATTCTGCAAGAGATGGCAACACTCATTACAACTAAGCTACAAAACCAAATATCAAATTGTGAAAGATATGATTAATACCTCCTTCACCCACAAGAACTTTTAAATAAATTTGAATCCAAAACTTTTAAACTTCAGTCATAAAACAGCTACAAAGTTAAAATCACTGATTACTTGGTCTTGGGACTTCCACACACAGCGGTTTGAAACAATCACTAAGACAAGTGAAAGAAAAACAAGAGTAAAGAACAAGGTAATCTTCAATTTCCATGTCTTTTAATCCAGCCTCAGTTGAAGCCAAAGAAGCAAAATCCATAGCTTATGTTCTTCCTTGATGTGGAGAGCAGGCAGAAGTTATACATATAACTAACCTGGTTAACATCAGACCTTTCAACCAGGCAGAACAAACCACTAAATCTGCAGCTCCCCTGAGTTCTTATGCACACAGGAACCAGAGATGAGCAAGAGGCTGATCCTGCACACACACCAGCTCTATTCCTCCAACCACAACAACAAAAGAGAAATTAAAATGGGTAACGAATTAAAAGAATGGCTACTTAGCAACCTCTCAAGTAGATTTCCTTAAAGTAAGTAACAATAACAACATACCTTTCAGAATCCAAAAAGTGTTAAAATTGAACCAAGACACACACAAAAAAACCCTTTTTAAAATGAAACTCATGGTCAACACCATCTTTGATTGTCAAGAAACTGTTGTGGAATCACAAGACATAGTCCAGGCACTGCTATCACACCTGCCAACCCACCCACCTGCTGCAGCAGCCATAGGTCTTGACAGTGCCACCAGAGCTGGAGAGCAGGGGCTGTAAATCACAGTCTTGCACATTTAAAAAAAATAAACTGTTATACGGTTTTGGAGCAAGTGCTAAAAAAATGCATTTTAATGGGTGTCCAGGCCAAGCCCTTCAAACAAATTACTACAAATACTGAAATATAGGTCTGGTGCTAAAAAGGAGCAGGGCATGCTTTAATCTTACAACTGGGATCGTATTTCCTTGCAACAGAGAACATTGCCAATTAACGAATGATTTTCAGCCCCAGCTAACAGATGTGGAGAAATTACCAGAGCTATCTAGACGAACCTTGAGAAAAGAAAAAAGTACTTTCTCTCTTCTCTAGTTGTAAAAGCATAGCTAGCCTTGCTAAGAGACAAAGCAGCAGCAAAGTTTCCGATTATCCAGGGAACACAGAACCTGCTTGGCAGCAAGCAGATGTGATTGATGCGTGTACCCTCGTGACTTCTTCACGCCTTCTTTCAAAAGGATCAACCTCCAGCTTCTGATAAAGATCATTTCCAAGCTTCTGAAACCAGCATAAATTCAGTGTTGATGATAAAAATGAATTCTGTTTGTAGTCTCAAGAATATCATGACTGCTTTAGAGAGGATTTTTTAATTAAAAAAGTAAACAAAATGTGACTTTTCCTTTCTGATAAATATGGAAAGAATGCAGCCAATCCACAGAACCAAAATTTTCATGCAAAGCAGAAAATCATATTTGATGGCCCTTGCAGAGCTCAAGCTAACCACAGGTACTTCAAATTCCTGCTTCCACTCCCAGTTTCTCAGCTACTACTTGTCTGTCACTTGATGCTTGAACTTGGTTGGATGACATACACAAGCTCATCAGCCAGTGCTGGAAGCTGCTTGAGTTCCACAATTTCACTCCCCAGACTGTTGATGCTCTGTCCTTTTCCAACATCAGTCACGTTCTGTCCTGCACTTTTTTTTACACACTTATTTATAGCTGGAGAGGCTGGAGGAGGGAGAGGCCATCTACAGGTAGGTTCTCACTTCAGTAACACTGAGGGTTATAGAGGAGATAACAACAGAGCTGAGGTTTCCAGCCAAAGTTTGGGGGCAGTACTACCCCTTCACTCCACTATGATTAGCAAGTCACACACATGACTTCCCACAGGCACCTCTCTTGGTTTCTGGGTGCCCAGCTTGCAAGGCAGAATGTGCATTAAATGGTCACGACACAGATATAAAATCTCTGGGTTAGATTTTCCAATTTTAAAGTTAGCTACAAATTTTTAAATTGAAAAATCTTTACTTTGGTTTTTTTCCATACCCCATCTTTCAAGTGCTGCAGTAACAGAGCAACTGAACACAAAAAAAAGCCAAAACAATTAACTATTGTTGTTAAAAGTTCCAAACAGCAAATGAGTTTGGGCATGTAGGTAGAGCAGAAACAGTGAAGAGCCTTCAAGTTTCTAACAAGACTCTCAATTCATCACTTGCTAAAGAAAAAAAAAGGCATATGTGATAAAGAATATAGTTATGTCATGTATTGCAGAAAAGGTCATGCCTCGGGAGCTCCAAGCTGCCCAACAAACCCAGGGGAAAAAATAAGACTTGTAGACACAGCAGAGTTGTGTTAACTTAAGTCTGACACTGCATTGAACTGAAAAGTTTGCACTGCCTTCAGATGGGAGCTGGCTCCCTGCCAGCCAGCTTGAACCACAAACAGAACAAGCTTCCTTCTGCCTTTAAGTGTTGTGTGGGCACATTCAGAACATGATAACAAGAGACATGACAGGACACCATAAAAGAAGTTGTACCTCTGAGCTTCCGATCATGCAAAGCTGTTTTGTTGTTTAATACCAGGATGCATTCAATGCAGCCAGGTTAAACATGGAAAGGGTATTTCCATGTTCTGGAAGTGCCCTTAACTAGGCATCATCTTCAGTATTACAGAAGTGGGATGAGGAAATCAGACACTTTCCTGCAGAGTCATCTTTTTTATTTTTCTGACCAGTTCAGATTCATTTTGCAAGAGGAATTAACTACACTAATAGAATTAGCTCAAACTGACTTTATACTCAGAGTAGAACTGAGATTATGGCAAATTCCCCTCCCTATTCAGTATCATTTCTGCCTTGGTCAGAGGAAGCCATTGGTGGATAACGCATGAGACACCCTCCTGTTCAAAATGCCAAAGACCCTCTCCCTCAGGTAGATCCAGCAAACAAAGGACTCTGACTACAAAACACACCAATTCATCCAGAAGTTACTTGCATAAGGATTACAATGAATGAATCCACAGCAATTATCCAAGGAGCAGTAACTCCCAGAAAGACAGTGCAGGAGACACTGCAAATGTCTCCTGCATTTGAAAAAACTGCACTACCTCAGGTAAGATGCGTTGTATTTAAACAATAAATAAATCAACACACACAGCATTGTGGGGTTTAAATAGTCTAAGCTTCATTTATGTAATATCAAAACAACCTGAAACATATTTCATGGTTCAAGGATAAGTAATTTAGAGGTAAGCACCAGAGTTCCAGACTTCAGAACTAACTGCATAGAACAAAAGATCAATGTCACCTAGTAAAGAAATTATTAACATATGTGGCACAGCTCTAGCAATGTAGAACTAATTGCTAAAACTACAGTATTATAATAAAGAACACAGATGGTATTTGATATAAAAATAAATAAATAAGAGCATCATAGCTGACTTGCTCCAAAAAACAGAGCCTACATTAAGCTTATAATTTGTTTAGCAACAAATTATGTTCTGTACTTTGCAAACGAACTTATACTCAAAATGCAACTTTAAAAGTACACAAAACAATACCAGGACTACATTTGTTAAAAAAACAGTCTTCATCTCTCAGATTTCACAGGTCTGTTCCTGGAAGCTGGGGAATATTTCCATACATGCTAACAGAGATGACAGCCAAGGCTTGAATCTGAGCTATAGTCTTTTTCTAGCCCACTCAGAAACAAAGAACAGCATCCTTCAAAGTTTGTTTGTTTTTTGAGGGGGTAAAGGGGGAAGGCTTATCCCCATATCTTTGTTTGTATACACCAAAATAGATAGAGCAGACAATAACCCATTGGCCAGGGCAGAAAAGACTTTTTCAACTCACTGTTTTATTATCTATTTTTATGCTGAAAGTCTTGAAGCTAAGAAATCATTATTGCAAATTCTTAGAAAAAAACTTAAAAATGCCTGAGCACGTTGTTTTTTATTCTGGAAGCCTATCTTCCACAATCCAAAGTATCCCAAGGGCAAAAATCTGTTTTCTATAAGGATACTAGTCAAGCTGTAATTACGCTTGCAAGCATGAAAAAAGGTCAGTTTTTAATTTCTACCTTAAGATATGGGAAAGTAATTAGCTTTGATGCCAGTTTCTTCTATTCACTTCTTTTACCAGTCTCATTTACAGTTTCTAATGCAAACCAGATGATAACAACTTAATTCTGAAAAGCACAAAATAGCTAGGTGCGTCATTTCCACTACCTGTTCTTTAGGAAAGCAGAAAATATTAATCTCATTTCCCATTTTTATACCATAGTTGATCTTGTTCTGCAGCTCACACACTACTTACATGACTGAAAACAAAAAGTGCTTAAAGTGTTGCCAGAGAGAAACTTCTGTGCCAGGAAACTCACTGACATCTCCATGCATAAGCCCAAGAGCAGGACTCTAGCTCCCACTGGAAAAGAGCTCCCAGCTCCTTTGCTACACAACCCACGATTGCAACTCTGGGCTGATCTGCAGAACACGCTGCACCACAAGTGCATCACAAGTGCAGATCACTCTGCATCGCTGGCTCACACCACGGGCAGGCCAGACTTCCCTGGACACTTATCCACGCTGTAAGAAGGACCTCCCTGCACTTATCACAACATGAAAAGTGCTAAACCCTCTGTACCAGAGTGTTTAGGTTCCAGAACAATTTTATTGTTCCCCGTTGAATAATCTTTGTGATTTTTTGTCAACAGTACCACCCAACCCCCCCAAACAAAAAACCAACCAACCAACCAAACAAACAAAACCAACCAGAACACTGGATACCATTATTACAAGGAGTTGGACTTGAAGATGCCTGTAGGTCCCTTCCAGCTCAGGATAGTCTCTGATTCTGTGATTACTGAATAGCTTCCAGGCAAAACTGGTGTCAGTAAGTGTGAAGTGAACACTGGTGACAAGCCTAGTGCTGTCTTATATTAATCCACCTAGGAAAGTTGTACTCTTTTTTTTCTTAATGTGGCATAATTGACCCATAGCAAAATAAGTCTTCCCAATTTATTTATTATTACTATCACATTGTAGTTTTGATTAGAAGTTATTCTTTTTCCTCTGGTAGACAAAAAGAAGAATTTTTTTCATATAAAGTTGATCACGCTATCTTTGTATGGCATGTGAATTCAGACTATCCAAAACTCCTTTCATAATTCCTTAATTTATTGATCAAATATACATTTTACTTTTACTGCTGAGTATTTAATACAGATATTTGTACTTAAAATTCACATCTGAGGATGTAAGGCATAGAATAGTCAGTAATGATTTAGGAACATATACACTCTTCAGAGCCATATTGTAATTGTATCTTACACAGTTCATCTTATCTTATTAAACTGCAACTCTTACTAACTCATTATTCTCAAAAAACCCTAACAAGTACCTTACTCCTCTATCAGTCCTTTACAAGTACTGTTTCCAGAAAAAACAGTTTCTTCCAGGCCCTTGCTTCACCAGAAGCTGACTCATGTCTCAACATGAACCTACTGTTTTAAAAAGTAGAATTCAGCAGAGATACATAAAACCTGTTGAAGTCTGGCCACTTCCATGCCATGGTGCAAGACTGCAAACAGCTTTTGCTGCCACACCTAAGCCAGACAATAAGCAAAGGGTTCAGAACATGATAAGCAAGTTGTCACAAAATACAAAACCTCCATCTATATGTAATTCAGATTGATTAGCAATTAGTTAATTACTAATGAGTTTGGAATTTTTTTAATATCCAGGCTTGGTTTTGCTCACACGTGCTATTTTCCCCCATGCTCCTACACGGTTCAGTTTTCAGGTAGACAATTCTCTACAAAACCAGGAGAATAAAATTTTGTTATTAATGCTTGATGTCAACAAAGATAGATGCAGAAGAAACTTAGTTAAGAGCACAACATATGATTGTACTTTTTTATTAGCAACTTAGAAGGCAGGGTAAAAAACCCAAATCAACTTTGCTGCAAGCATGAGAGAGGGTGGGACTCCATCATTCAGATGAGAAAGCAGGTTATAAACAAAGGAGACTGACAGTTTAGAGGATTAGTTACAGCCTCACTTCCAAGCCATTGCCGTAATGAAGGCATCTAGGAGGAGAGATGTACATGCTTGTTTGTTTTTATTACATCTCTTAAAGGCTGCTTGGCTTTGTTTAGCTTCAGTTATCATGGTCTGTAAACACACAAGCTCCAAATCGGAGGACCTGTAGATCTGTGTCGAGCACATTTCACTCACTGCAGTCTCCCATTTCTGCCACAATCCCAGTGGTTTCCTGCAGCTAAGCCACAAGGTCTCACTTGCATGGAGACACAGCAGGAGGTATGGCCAGAGCACTGGGGCTGGCACAGGCAGCCCTCCCCACCCCCTTGAGAGCACAGCTGTGCAGAAGCTGCCATGTAAAATGTCACCAGACGAGCTCAGAGCTGACATAAACCAGCAATGCACAGGAGAACATGAACACGGTACCCACAGCCAGTGCCCACCTGTGTCTGCACGGACCCAGCTCGACATGGTTCCTGCACATCACCATTTGCCCACTGCCTACAGAAAACACTGGTGATTGGAGCCCAACTTTTTAGCACTAAATGCATCAGCAGAATTGGGCACCAGCATTGACAGTTGCAGCAGAGAATACAAAGAGCAGTTAAGTAACCAAGTTTCAGCTACTAACAATGAAAACAAAGAAAGAATAAATGAAAGTCTGAATATTAGGGATAAATTCACAACAAGCTTCTTTGCAGCTGAATAATCCAACACTACCTACATGCACTAGGGGAAGTGGGAGGGGAGGAAAAAAAATCAGACAAAAAAATATCCCAGAACAAATAAGATTTCTTAATTTCCTTTAATTTATACAGGAAAAGGATTTTAAAACTTAAATATGATTTAAGTGCTCTCCTCATGATGTTTTATTGGATGCTCACGCTAAAGACAGGTTTAATCTACAGCCACATTCTTTTAATAGCAATTGTAGTTTATGTTCCAGGACAAGTGCCAGTAGCTAATGATCCTCCTGTTATCGATTTTGCCTTGCTGGGATGAAAACTCATTTTCCTGGTCTTGACACACAAGGCCCCTCTCTTGCATATTACAAATATACACGTATAAAATAATTTGGGTTGTGGAAAGCATTTAACAAGATCAGAACCATCAGCATGGCCAGACACAAGGCCAAACAAAATCTCCTTTTGGCAAAGTAGTTTTGCGACCAATCCTTGCCACTTCACTACTACTGTAGATGCTTAAATTCCTCTGGCTACAGAAATTCTGCAGGGAAGTATTTGTACATGGGACAGTTCTGTCTTACTGTGGATTTGCAAATCAAGTAATTTTCTGAAGCTAAAAAATAAAGGAAACAGTGCAAAACATGTACAGATAAAACATATGAGTGTAGTGGGCAAAAAAAATTGCATAATATGATCTCTCTGTCAGCCATGCCTTTTTTTTTTTTTTTACCATTTTCTTACCATCAGTAGGAATTACCAGTTGAGATGACAAGCCAGAATACATTCAGGAAGTTCAAAACTCATATATTCTGCACAGAATTGGACATCACCCCTTGGGTGTTCAGTCCAGGACACCAGTGATGAGTACATTTAAACCACAGGCCACAGAAGTTAGCAGATTAGGAATCACAGAAAAAAATATCTGTTAGGAAGAATTTTCAGGGACACAAGACCCATTAGGTGGCAACTTACAGGGTGCCTCATCTAAGCAGCTGGACAAGTTATTTGAGACAGCATGAAAAATCTGCCTCCCCACTTGATAGTGAAGTGGGAACTCTGAATCCATCTAACATTTCTCACTCCCAGTAGCAATGCTGGAATAGGCAAAGATGCCCAATCTTCTAAAATCATAGCTAGCTTTGTCAAAGAGGTACTCAACAGAAACTTCAGGCCTCCTATTCTCCCACTATACATCAACTTTTGGTTATAACATACTCTGGAGTACCAGATACTTACCTAGGAGTCCCATTCTGCATAGCTGTTAGGGAACACACACAATTCATCTCACTTTTCTTTTCATTATTAATTGTTAGACTTCTAACTCAAGGCTATCTTTATCTTACCCCAGTACCAATCTGATTAACGAATGCAAACCTTTCACCTTTCAATTACACAGTAAATTTTCACTGCTTCACGAAACTGATTAATCCTGTCATATCCTCGCCCATAGATAACTTAAAACGTGTTTTCAGTAGAGAACCAATTATCTTTGACCGATAAAGGAGGCATCCTTCCTCCTTCTTATTTCCTTTGGGTCATCCTTTTTTTTTTTTCCTTTTTTTCTACATATCAAGTCCTCTTAGGTGAGGTCTTTTCACTGCAAGAACAGTGAAAAGCAAATTGTGAAACAGCACCATCAATCTCATGCTTTTAAGATGTTAGTCTTGGATTAATACTCTACAGGATATGTAGGACAAGTACTGGAAGTCCCCAAAACTAAAAAGTTGAGATAGTCTGTAAAATGTGCTAGAAGAGGCTAAATGAAAACAGATATGGTTTGAACACAGGTGGCTGATTGGATGATCTGTCCCAGTCCCAAGCAACCTTCACTCAGTGGTTCTGTGATGGTCCCAACAGCTACACAGCACCACCTGGGACAGGTGTGGTGAGGAACCACAGTGACACTGTGTAGAGGGGAAACACAGTCAATGCCCAGCACTCTTTCCCTGAGTAATTAAATGCTTGTCTAAAAGATCAGTTTAGAAGTAGCAGACTGCCTGGAGAAACGATTTTTGTTCTCTGTTCTGTTAAGCCGGTTTCCAAAAGAGCTTGAATCATCAGCTTTGAATAAGTAATGCACACTCTGCAGTGTCTAGGGGTAAGTGGCTACGTTTACTTTAAACACAGTTAAAACAAAAACATCCATGAGTTACTAGGCAAGCAGGATACATTTTCTTTCGCTACTGGATATCAAATGTCAGAAAGATCCTATGGAGTAAAAAAACAAAAACAAATTAAAAAAAATTATTCTAATGCCATTAAGAGCATAAAGATCTCAAGGTAAACTCAGATGATACTATAACATACAAGAGTTAAAGCATGAACATTTTCCGTTAGCCCTTTTTCCAAAAGGCCACTCATGCAAAAACAAATTATCCTCTTTTTTCCCTTTACTTTTTTTTCTTTCTAAAATATGTCTCTGTTTGGGAAGTGGAAACTTTCAAATGCACAGATGTTTGTGATTGCACGCTAGCAGCCTGCTGGGAACCATTAATGGTGTAGAGACTAAAGTTATTCAATCATCTAGAAGTCACTTTTGAAAAGTGTTGCACTCAGTCGGAGGGGGTGATTAATGGCATCCAGCAATGACACAGATTACCCCCTGACCACGAAAGCCCTTTGCTTTTAATGCAGTTAAGCTACTGAAGTAAACAAACCAATTTGGGTGTTCAACAAGCTCTTTGTCTCATCAAAAATTATTTGACTAGACAACTGGCAAAAGAGTATTGCATATGTCCCCAAACTCAATGCAGCATTCTGTAACCATAGCAGCAATTAAATTTCAAAAAAAAAAAAACGTTTAGAAATTAACAGTGGCAGAAAATGGTCAACCTTTCATTAGGGACTTTCATTAGAGATTTTCGTGTGTAACGAAATTAATATTTTCTAACCACCATGGTACAGCAAGCAAGCTTCTGTATGTTTCAAAGAGGCCAACAGCAACAACAGTCACCGGGCAAAAGTTTCAGCAAGTAGTTGCAAATTTGCTGTTCAAAAGCAGACAGCCCTCTACTCCTCCCAAGTAAGCTTCCTGCAAATTCATCCGTCGAGAACACTGCTGCAGTTTGGTGTCCAGCTGCACCCAGCACTTCACATCAGGGCAAGTTTTCCTTCCCTCCCTTGTACAACTAAAATGATTAATATGAAGGCAGCAAGTTGAATTATCAAGGTTGAGGCATTTTGTTTCTTTATTTGAATGTCAGGTGCCCCGTGATGATTGGAATTCACTATTCTGACAGTAAATTTGAGCTCACAATACCTGTGAGCGTATGGCTCCCTTTGTGCTCCGCACGCATTCAGTGACTGAGACAACCACCTCAGAAATCACAGGGAGACCCCAGGCACTTTGGCAAAGCTGAGGGCAAACCTCTGCCCAAGGAGCACTGGAGGGAGTACCCACTGTGGGCACGGCCCGATGATCACTTCCATTCTTTTGGAAGTGATGCAAGAGGATGGTGCCTCAGAGCTATTGCCAGTGCTAACACCACCAGCGCTGTGTGAAGTCCCACACCGCTCCTGGCCCCTGGGAGCGGGGAAGGTGGCTGCTGCAGTGGCTGTGAGGTGGCTTCCTGGGCCACACCACACCTTCAAGTGTCATTTCACAGCATGGCTCAAGCAGCTTTCCCCGTGCACCCTACAGCCTTAACACTTCTACTGCTTAGCAGAAGTGTTACTTTCTGTTATTCACAGAGTAGCAACATTAAAGAATTACAGGATCTCATCTAAAGTGGAGCTGACAGCATTGCCAGCCTTGGTTTTAGAAAATATCACTGGACATGTACTTCACAATACATCAAAGATCACTTTCAAACCTTCAAACAGTTATCAGAGTCTCATTTTTCATCACATTCCTCCCAACAAATTGATACCAGCCTTCCGCATCTGATGTCTGAGAACAACCTATCCCTTTCCCACGCGTCCTGATCAGCCTCCTCACTCTGAACTCTCTCCAAACCCATCTCCTAACATCCTGCTACTTACTGACCAGTCCTCTCAACCATTCTTTTATCCTTCTCACGCACTTTTTAGTATCTAAACTACACACAGCCGCAGCACCGTAACCTGAGAGAAGCTTGGCAAAACCTGCTTAAATTGAACAAAACGCAATGGATGGCAGGGAGAATTATTTTCCTTTGGTAGTGTGACACACTGAGCATTCAAAAAGTATAATAATAAAGACAGATTCCAGATCAGGACAAATAATACAGTTCACATACATATATCTAATGAGCATTTTAACCTCCTAGTGTCTTGTAATACAGGACTTCTATGTAGATGTTACTGCAAATGTTAAATTTATGAAGGAGGGACAATCTATGAGACAAAAAGCACACAAAAGTGACAAAAAGAAACAAAACTTAGCAAACAGGAGTAGTATTTTATTTTCTTTATCAACACATAATTAAAGGGGGGGGGGGGGGGGGAGAACAGATATAATCCATATCAAGAAGGCCAAAGGCTTGTTCCAACTGATATTATACAACATTAGAAAGCAGATTTTTGTCACCACTCCCAATTTTCACATGTACTCCAAAACATGGGAGAACTTACAATATCCAGACTGTCAAAGTTAGTATTTAACAACTGTAACCATCCAGGTTACTTTTTACCTTATTTCTAACATTCTAATATATCAATTTACTAACTCCTCTGTTGTATTTAATATGCAAAGAAACTTGCAAGGTTCTAATTAAAAATAATCACATATTTCCAGCAAGAAGTATCTGTGTGTAGCTTTGTTTACAAATACAAAGTGAAATATAAGAGAAATATGGTGACTTGTTAATATATTAAAGAGGAAGTTTACGTTTGTGTCCTACTTTCTGGTCTATTAAAAGATTTCTTTGCTTTTTAATATAAATTATCTTCTCTTTACCCTTTCTTCATTTCTTACTCGTCATGGAGAACGCTCTTCGACAAATAAGACTACTTTAAAGCTGCATTTAATTATTCCCACTGATTTCCTCACCTGAAGCAGTTGCAATGCTATCTATCCTATTCTTTCAAAGGAGCTCCATACATAAATCAAACCTAAAGACTCAAAAGCAGAGCATTAATTGTTACTGTAAAACTGAACTGAGCTATGCAAGGAAGCTGCAGATATTGAAACCTAGAAACCTGAAGTCAGCATGAATGGATTTCTGTGTCACTTCCACTACAACTTTCTTATTTGACCTCTGCAAAACATCCCTTAGTTTAATGCAAAGGACAAAGCAGAAAAAGCACACAGGGTTGTTGGTTATTTTTTCTGTTGAGATTTCTTTGTTAAGCTGTTCTTACCGCTAGCAGATGCAGCTTCTTATAGCTTCATCTTGAATGATGTTTTCTCAGATAAAAATCTTCTCCAGTCTGTAACCTGTCCACAAAAGTTGAGAAATGCCATTGTTTTCAATTATGTTTTGTAGAAAGTGGGCAAGGGTGATGTGACAGCACCGAGATAACGGAAGAGTTCAGAAGTCAATACATGTTGTTAATGATTTCTATGTCTGATAGCTAAAATTGCAATTTTAGCTTCCTAACAGAGTCAGGAGGCTGCAAAGAACTCAGTAAGGCACCAGATAAAGAAAAAAAAGCTCCCTACTGCTCAGTCAATAACCACTCTGAAATTATAAAAGCAGAAAGACATGCCATTTTCTGAAGACAGTCCAGGTGTTAATCATACAAGGAAATAGCTTAAGGCATAACTTGCTCTTCTCTCCATCATCGTTTTTCTTTTTAAAATAAGAGCTTGGTTTTCTCCCAGAAGTGTTTACATACAGCAAAGGCAGTGAGTTCTTACAACATCTCACATTTCAAATGTCATTCAAGCTGTTTGTCATCTGTCCTAAAATGTCATATCAAAGAACTAGTCACATTTTCTACTTCTCATGCAAGTCTCCAGTTGTCACCTAAACAAGATGGAGAACTGTCTGCCCCACATCTAAAGCATCTTTGTCTAAAATTAGCGTAAAAAATAACAACAATATGGGAATAATTTGGTTTTGTGAAGCTTAAATCCTTTTTATAAAAAGAGATGAAGCATCTAAGCCATAGATGTGGTTGTTCAGAGAGATGAATCAAGAATGCTTTGCCCGCACAGGGTGCATTTACTGAGAAGCACAGAAGCTGAGCGGGAAGCAGAGTCCATGAACAAGCTCAGCCTTCAAGAATTTTCTTTTCACTAGCCCCCATCTAGGCCAGCACAACTGTTAGAGTTGAAATAAGCATTAAAATGGTCCTTTTCAGGGAAGGGGTGGAAGGTGTCGTTGCCTTTTTTTCCTTCCTTTTTTTTTTCCCCCCTAAATCTTAGAACATAACCAGAATTTTATAGAAAAAGAAAGACTGGAGAAACCAAAACTGTTCTGAATTCCTCTATCTTAAATGTGTTTTTCAACTGTTTGTGTTGCTGCCCAGGTTAACATTCGAACAGCATGGGATTCTTTCCTTTATCAGAGTATTAGAAGCTCATTAGTGCTCAATTTTTTAAATTATTTTTAAGTAAGTTCACTAAACTTGGATATAATTGAGCTATTTACCCATACACCACCTTCCACTGAAGCAGTCTGAACTCCTTTACGAAAGGTTTTACAAGCAGCTTGTACAAATTCATTTCTCTCCTAGACAGGAGAAAGGCATTACAGGCCCTTATTTTCTTTAATTTCTTATTTATACGCCTTTGTAATGGGTATCATGCTAAGAAAATAACTACAACTTCATTAGATCTCATGACACAGCATTCAGCTTTCCCAAAATTCATCCTGTACTGAATACTTTCTTAGAAGGTTCCTTTTGGTGCTTGCATTTACACTCATACATCAATTTCACTTGGAAAGTGAGCCAGATCTGCACAACTCATTTCTGCTTCTAGCCAATGCACTAAGTTTCATTGTGGCTGCTGCCTTTGTAACACTGTTCGCTTTCATGGGTGTAACATTTGCTCTTCCAAGAGATATAACAAGAATTATTATATCTCTTTTTATTCTTACTATAACTCTTATTATTATAATAACCCTTGTTATACAAGAATTATTATTCTTATGCAAATAAAAAGCAGAGATCTTTGTGACACCACACCACACTACAGGCCCATTAATGCCAGGTTTATTTTGGTAGGCAAAAGCTTACTTTTCTTCTTGATTTTTTTTTTTAACTTATTGTTCCTACAATAGAAAAGACATAATTAAAAAAGCAAACTTGCTTAGGCAACTGGGTTTGGATTTACTGAGCACTTCCATTTCCATAAAGGCGTGACGCATTTGCTATCACTTAAAATTTCCTTTATTAAACACTTCATATGTGTGGGGGTTTTCCCCATCAGCTTTCAAAGCACAAGTACTGCTCAATCTTATCACTATTTTGAAGCCTGCCAACAATCTACCGTGAAAAGTAAACAGAATAAGCCTCTGCTCAGAATCTTTGGAGAAATTACACTTCTGTCTTACCCGCTGTACTTGTTGTGTCCCCTTCAGTACACACGAATGGCTCTCTCTTTACTGTAGTCATGAATATTACACCTAAAATTCCAGCCTCCTCATCCCAGCATTACCTAAACTCTTACAAGTCAAAGTAATGAAGATATCAGACATCATCTAAATTAAGAATGAATAATTTCTTTTATCACTCAAGAAGCTGTTGGAATACTCACAAATACTCAGTATGAAAAGCAATTGCTGTAGGAAAAACCTGTGACCAAAGCAATACAGATCTGCAGATGAATCTGAAAATGTGAAGCAGCAGCCTCTCACCCTACTTTAAGATTGTGTTAAAAAGTCAGAAGTCTATTTATATTCTCCAAAATATTAAGTAATACACTCAATTAAAAATTATGATCACATATAGCTAAAATATAAAAAAATAAAGGAAACCATCTTTTTTCTAGGTGTTTGTCCTCTAGGAGAATATTTACATACACACAGAGTTCTGTCATCTCTCCCCCACACCCTGCCCACACACATACAGACATCTACAGAGAGAGTGAGAAACATATGCTCTTGTTACCCTATCTGAAAACAAACACAATAACTAACACCTGTACTCAGTAATTTTGTCATAGGAAAATTCTATCTTATTTCTACAGGTCATTCCAGTGGGTTTTAAAGAAACCTGCTACCCACAGTCATTAAAAATCCTATGTCCTACTATTGTCCCAGAAACAGGAAGAGGGCAAAATAATGGAAAGAAATGGAAAGAAAGTCACTACAGACTTTCTCCATATGACATTCATCAGAACCTAGTGTAATTTGCATAAATATCCAAGTAATTAATCAAACCATAATACCCGAGCTCTGTTTCTCCTCAAGCTTTACATTCCCCTAATGCAGGGATAGAACTTTTCTTCAAGCTTATTTGGCTAAACTCTACTGGAATGCTACAAGCAAAACAGAATAATGTGAAATAAATCACACTCAAACCTGCCAACTGGCTGCATGTTTATATATATTATCAGAAAGAAGTTAGGATCTACTAATACTCCCAGCTGAAGTCAGCTGGAATTGTGCCACTGACTTCCATTCACACAGAACCATGATGCTAAACATCTCTGGCTAAGGCTTTGTTTTAATTCCTATGAAACACGTTTCACATTTTGATGCCATATAAAGAACAATAGTAATAACAGAAAGGTAGCCTTGCATAAAACCATAAAATGTTTCAAATAAGTATGTTGAGACCTGCCTGAATAACAGAGGGTGCTGAATACAATTTAGTGCTTGTGACCACCTGCAGTATTATATCCAGGATACAATGCTAATTTTAGATTTCTGGATGAATGCCCACTGTAGGATATGCTATTTTTACTAAGTTCTGACATGTCTGTCCAATGGCACATCTCCATTTCTGAAGTGGTACTGAAAGGCTATTAAAGCTTCCAGTTACCACTTGGCTCAAAACCGCAAATTACAAGTCCTTTCACCAAACTGTTCTTCACATTCTGATTGACTTTACACAATAGAACTTACAAATAAAACCAAAATAAATACCTAAAAGCAGTACAACTAAAAAAGGTCCCCATTCCCCTGAACCCTCTCATCAAAACACAAAATAATAGTATTTTTAATATGTTATTGCAATTTTCATTTCAATGCATAGAAAACAGATAGAGAAATAGCCTTCTCCTCCTAGGCAGAACCTCCCAGGTGTCAAAATAGAATCAAAAATGTAACAAGAAACCCATGCTGACACATGGATTACTGTGTTTCACATAATAACATGGATTTTGTAGGCCACCATTCATCCAGTTTCAATTTAGACCTATAAGGCACGAAGTACATTGAACAAATCAGATTTAAATATGATTTTTTTTTTTTTTTACATATGAATACAGAGATTTTTCCCAAGGAGGTATTTTTAACGAAGTTACAAGGGTCAACAAGTTTGGAATGAGTTTTAGCAGTATAAGATTTCTATCTTTCTATTCACATGTGCTTCTTCCCTCACCTGCCATTTTTCAAGCAGGTAGACTGGGAGTGTTCTGAGAGATGTCTTCCATTAGAACAGATTCAATACATATTTAATAATAGAGACTTAAATAGGGGCATGGTATCTGGCATGCATCCTGAAGCAAACCACAAGACATGTCTGCCACTCTCCAGTGAGGCCAACATAGCAGTTAGGGAGAAATGTCAGCCAGAAACAGTTACATGAAGCATAAAACCCCCTGAGAATGCAAAGGCCTTTATTTATTAAATCAAATGCAAATCTTTCATTCTAACACTCTTCATCTGTTTTTGTGGATTTTCTCAGGTATGCTTAATTAAACCCACTCATCAACACCAACTTTATTCAAAAGAGCAATTAATGAATATGGCATAGGAGCAGCTTAGCCCTGGAGGAGTCCCTGACATTTGTTCGTAGAGAAGACTGTTCATTAATTGCTCCCCTCATTCTAAGCCTCTAAATGATATTTTTGACACAATACTACAAGTCACTGTGACTTATTTCTCAAGCTAGCAACATCTGCACTATGTTAAGTTAATAAAACTACCTTTAAAAGATTTTCAAGATATTTAAAGACACAGGGGAAAAAAGGAAAGTCTGGATGTGCTGACAGTGGAATAAAGAAGCTATATTGAATTTTTTACTATTATCTCAGAGCACACTTTGTATTACAGAAAATTTAAGCAAATATTTTGTGTTCCATATTCACCATAATAAATAGAGCTCAGGCAGAAGTCCACCATGATTTTCCAACCTATCTCAACTGTGTTCCCACACCAAACTAAGCAATAATGTTTCATAGGTCTTCTGATTACTGTAAGTTCTCAGACAAATGAAAAGATTGGCTTTTTGACGTCTTTGGTAAAAAACATTATATTCTTATTTTTTCAGGAATAAAAGGTAGAGAGTAAAGAGTCTGGGTTATGAAGTAACCACACTAAACCAAAGACCTCTGTCCAAGATATAAAACAAAGTTGTTATTATTCCATACTGAGTGCATCCTTTAGTTTATGGGACAGCTTTGCTGATCTCTTTTGGGTTCCAGAAACCAGGATGCATTTTCTAAGTTTGAAAAATTAACTTGTTTATGTCCATAACACATCTATAGGATCATATAATCCCCATTAGACTTCTACTGCAAAGCAGATAATAATTCACAAAAGAAACACAAATAAAAAAACAAGGTACATGGAAGTTCATACCTGGAGAACAGCTGAAAGCCCTGTAGATCCAAAGACCTTCAACGTGCAAATGAGAACAGTGTCCACCCTCAGAGCTGGTGACATTACTTCAATTAGCCTGACCCAGTTTTCCAAGTTGGAATTCAGTTTCTGTAGTTCCTATTATATAGCAACCCCTCCTGCCTGCCAATTATTTACATTAACACAGCTGTGAAGTTTCACACAGTTATGTGTGTGAGAAACTCTGTGTTAAGCATTCATTAGCTAATTGTATACCTCTAAGCACTTAACAAAAGCAGTGCAGCAGCTTTGCTGGATGGTTATCCAGAACCATGGACATGGTTAGCTGGAACCTTGGTTTTTGGTCTAGTCCAAAAGGAGTCTGATGCTGTAGCAGTCAGGGTGAGACTAAGAGGGTAGCACTGTGTCCCCAGTGGGCTGCCAGGTGTGTACTGCTGGAGAGAAGGGAGAAAGGCTTTCACAATTTTGCAGTTGCCCATCTACTAGCTCCCACATTGTTGTCCTATGGCACACAGGCTCTGGTTTCCTCTGAAGCCTTCTATTCCCACTCACCCAAAACATCCTATCCCACCTGTTATTTCTACCAGCTGTTTCTCCCCTCCTGCCCACCACCATCATTATCTTTGCTCCTGGAAAAAAACCCACCCACATATACAACAGCAGCTGCCCTTCTGTGTCCTGAGCTTCGGGACACAAAGCAGCAAGAAAAAAACTGACAGCTCTACGAGTGCCAGCAGGCTCCTGCCAGCCCAAGCCCCCTGCTTGCTCAGAGTTCAGTTGACAGCAATACACTCAGCCTGGGTGACGGGAATGCAGGAAAGGTGACCTGCATGTCTGAGATGTGATAGCGCTAACAGGACATTTGGCAACCTCCTGATGCCAACCTTCAGCTTGCTCACAGACACAATTTCCCCTGCTGGGACACCGTCTTGGCTGACTCACTGCAGAGTGAAAGCAGAGAAGAGTAATTCCACCTAGTTACAAAATTCACAACAGGTTCTTATCGTTGATGGATTAGGCAGAGAGGGATCAGCTAACTACACCAGCACTGCTAGAGAATCATTTGTTCATTAATATATTTACAAGCATTTAACTCAGAAGCAGAATGCAGGAGTACCCCAGCCTGCCTTACACCTTAGGCATTGTCCTGCACAGGACAGGTCTAGCAGAAGTGAGCCAAATCACTAAACAGTAAAGCAAGGGATATTCTGAGTTGGCTTTGCCTTAAAATGTTCACACAACAAAAAGGAACTCAGAGCATAAGAGCTCATTTTATTAGCATTCCTAATCTAAAACGTTGATAACAAACAGTGTAGAACTTTCATTTCCAATTTTTTTTTATGAAGTAGTGCTAAATGTCAACCTTCAATATTCCACCCCTCTTCATTAACATTAAGCAACCTCACCTTTAATTAAGAGCCCTACAAAAACAACATATTACTGCACGTTATCTGAAATACCATACTTGGACCTATTGATGCCACTTTCAGAACTACAGCTGCAGTTTGAGACAGCAGAACCTGAAGAATTTAAAAATTAACAACTGCACCTAAATCTTACAGAACACAGAGACTTAATCACAGCCTGTAGTAAGAGTTCATGGCAAGATTTACCATCAAATCACAGGCAAACTATGGAGAAACATTTGCACTCTACAAAGTGTTTATCAGCTTTCTGAAAAGTATATGAAAACCTCCAGTGTCTGTGTACATTGGTGTAGTCCAATTATCCTGTCCATGTTTCTGGTTCATCTAAATTAACATAACTTCATAATTTACAAAAATTCTTCTGATTCAATTGTATTTTCTGAATCCAGTTAAATCAATCACGTCTGCCTTTATAAGAACCCCATTGATCATGAAAGATTAATTCAAATGACATTTCTTTTATTAACTTTTTTTCACTTTGTAGTAAAGGTTGCTGCATTTATCACTGCAGTCCAGCTTGCCAGAATAAAGTTAAGAAGTTTATGAATTTTGGATATTACACAATCAATATTTGATACCAATATTTCTTTGTTCTTCAAAGAGATGAGCTCTTCAGAGCTCAAAATAGAACTATCAACTATCAGAACAGTGTCCTTATCTCTGTTTCAATTCACTTTGTCTTCAGAACCATCCTGTGCACTACTCACTGGACTGAAGCTGGCAAGTTCTTCCCAGCAGAAAGGCCTCCCTGTCCTTCCACTGCTAGTCTGTGGGATCCTATAGCAGCAATGTGACTATACAAATGAAGAGATGATGATCTATTATCTAGCCAGTGTCATTGCTTGACAAACTGGAATGGACTGTAAAAATGTGGTGAATGCGTGTGTGTAGAGAGAAAAACTACTCCCAAGCAAGCACCCCTACAGATATGTGTAAGGACTGTAAGGCGAGGTTAATTTTGACCATTCATAGAGTAAATCAGAAAGCATTTTTAAACTCTGTTTGCAAAGAGTTTTTCAGGAAATTAAAAGTGTCACAGATACATTTTAGTATTAATATGAATCTTTTGAATTACAGATAGGTTTCGTTGTCAGGAGAGAACATTACTATGAACCAGTTATCTAGCTAGAATAATTTTGGTCAATGAGCCCCACCCAACAATTTCTACACAGAAATTATTGCTCAGATGAGTTCTGTCTAGCACAGCGTTCATTTCATTCATATACATTTGTCACACATTACTAAAGTATCTATCACCACAGTAGTTTTACTACAGAGATGTGTTATAGTTCATTTTCCTTTGATGGGTCAGAACCCTGAGCAAACAGAATATGTCACCTACAGGTTCCAGGCAGCTGCCTGTAACAGAAGTGCCAGAGGAAGGCAATTAGCTTGTGTCTCCAGCTTGCTTTATGCCACACTGTATAAGACATCAGAATTATTAAAAAGATGGGATGATAACGTTTGGAAGGGACCTTAAAGATCATAGAATCATTAAGATTGGAAAAGACCTCCAAGGTCATTGACTCCAACCTTTGATGGAATATCCCCTTGCCTACTAAACCACAACACTAAGTGCCACATTCAGTCACATCTTGAACACTTTCAGAAACGGTGACTTCACCACTTCCCTGGACAGCCCATTCCAATGCTTGACCACCCTTTCAGTGAAGATATTCTTCCTGATGTCTGACCGGAACCTCCCCGGCCCATCTTGAGGCCACTTCCTCTTGTCCTGTTGCTAGTTGCCTGGGACAAAAGGCCAACCTCTACCTTGCTACAGCCTCCTTTCAGGTAGATCATCAAGTCCCAAACTCCCTGCCATGGCCAGAGAACCTTCCACTAGACCAG